>CANTUQ010000105.1:4397500-4687500 GCA_947683425.1 Excoecaria cochinchinensis
CACCCTAATCGCCAAAAGGACAAGTATTGTACTTATCATCAGCAGACTGGGCATGACACTGAGGAATGCCGGGCTTTGAAGAAACAAGTGCACCGTCTCATGGACGAAGAAATGAGAGGAATGAGGAGCTGAGGGGTTCCCGAAAGTGATAGTAGACCGCCGACTGCAGCGTCCGCGTTGGCAAGAGAAGAAGGAAGTAGCTATTTAGATGTTCTTTTTTTATTTCTGAACTATTTAATGATGACGGTTTCAATTATAGTTTTCTTGAATGAAATGGATGGTTTTGCTATCTTGTGTGATGTTTCTTATGATTTCATTATGCATAATCATGGCACATTTACATTTGACATTGGAACTTTGGGAGAACCCAAAGAAAATCTTGATAGCATCTGTTGTGACTCCTGAAGTGAGATAAAAACTTGAGAGATAATAAAAAAAAAAGAGCCTTTGCCCGGATTTGGTATGACGTGCTGAAAATTGATAAGGACATTCTTGAGATTAATACTATTTCCACGAGCCAACATGACGACGAACTGAATGTTGAAAGCCATTTCTTTGCACTCCCACGACATCTGGGATGCATATGATGCCACCAAATAAGATCAAGCTTCGAAAGCTACATCAGGAGTTAGGCGAATGAGACTCAAGACCTTCACGAAGGAAACATAGCTCACCAGAATACAACTCATCAGAACCAAATAACGTGAACCCTTTCCTCTCATCCATTTGAGATGTGTACCCCAAAAATAATTATGATCGACTCTTAACCATTCAGAACCCTTATAGCCAAAATCCTTGCTAAAACTATATGCTCGACTAGATTGAGCAACAATGGTCCCATTGGTTAAGATGGAAGTGCACGTATGTGTAAAATTAAGGACTTGAGCAAAGTTTATAAAAAAAAAAAAAAAAAATTAATTAAAAATTAAAAAAAAAATAAAAAAAAAATTTAAAAAAAAAAAAATTTAAAAAAAAAAAAAAAAAAAAAAAAAAAAAATTTAAAAAATTGAAAAAAAAAATGAGAGAAGAAAAGAGAGAATTGATCAGGGGGCAAGTGAATACTATTTGAAGAAAAGCTTCGCTCAAATCCTGTGGATCTACACATGCCTGCACATTGTCATTCTTCTTAGCTACTGAAAAGGATCTAAAAGGCTAACCCACAAACCATCCGCCCAATCCCAGCCGTCGAAAACCATTTCGAAAGTTCGAACCACCAAAACCGATGAAAGTACCCCAGGTCATCCAGGCCCAACTTATCACCCTATTTCAGCCATTGAAAGGCCATTCGAGGGTTGACCCACCAAAGCCAATAAAGGCCAAACGCGAAACTTCATATTCAAACCCCAAATAAGGAACCCATCACCTCGACCAGTCTGCATAAGGGCTAAGACCAAGACTTTGATACCAAGGGGAGCCACTCTCAGAAGCAGCAATCCCCCTGGCAGATGAAGATGACAGCGAATTCAACCAATGCTGACAAACTGAAGGAGGGTCCATGGCGGAGGCTTAAAAAAAAAAAAAAAAAAAAAAAAAAAAAAAAAAAAAAAGAGAAAATATTCAATCAAGAAAACCCGCGAGGGCTGATTGGAAACAGTAGTCTGATGCTTACAAGATCCAATCCGAGATTAGATGTAATTCTTGCATTCTGAATCCATGTTAAATGGTGATTATGTATAGAGAAATCGTGCTGAAATGCACACAGTTTTATGCAAATACATAAGGCAAGAGCAGTTTAACTCATCATTTCCTAGTTCTTTTATAAAAAGTAAAACCTAAATGGCTACTCTACTCCTGCTCTCGCCAGCCGGATGCCTAAGTTGTCGTGTCCCATTGTCAGGTGCCGGACTGAGTATCCATCTTTTGCACTCACCAGTAGAAGTTACAGAATGGGTACCGAAAGGGGTATGACAGTTTTCACCGGCGGTTGGCTCCAGAGATCTTGATAGCAAGAGGTAAAAGTTTGCAGAAAAGATTCCTCCCCGTAACGATAATGGGTCCCTAGCTGGGTCCTGGGTCATCTCGAGCTGACGAGCACGCCGGGCAATGATACAGAAAGTAGCTTGACAAAGCCCGCATAGTAGAACACACCCGAAAAATCCGTCGACGATTGCATCTGATATCTCACTGAATCTAGCAATGCCCTCGTTGTTAGGGAAAATGGGAAGATGGCTAATACTGCTGCAGGAATTTGATGTGGAGTATGTCACGAGAAAGACCATCAAAGGTCGGGCAGTTGCGGAGTTTCTTGCCGACCATCCAATTGAAGCAGACCGGCTAGAATATGAATTCCCCGACAAACATGTGGTGGCCATCACCGTACAGAAGTGGCAGATGTATTTTGATGGGGCAGTAAATAACGAAGGGGCCGGGACAGGAGTAATTCTAGCAACCCCAGATGGTGAGAAGCTCCCCTTAGCTAAGAAACTGAGATATAAAGCCACAAATAACGAAGCTGAGTACGAAGCCTGCATCTTTGGGTTAGAAGCACTCTCAGCCATGGGGGCAAAAGTAGTAGAGGTCTTTGCGGACTCGTCCTTAGTAATCCACCAAGTCAGGGGTGAATGGACCGTTAAGGAAGAGCGGCTGTTGCCATATGTGAGGTGTTTAAAAGAACTAAGTGGCCAGTTTGGAGTCTGCACTTTTAACTACGTGCCCCGAGATGAGAACCAATTGGCAGGTGCCTTAGCCACCCTGGTATCCATGTCGGATAACCCCAAGGGAATAGCCATGAGGCCTGTGCACATTTCTAGTGCAGACAAGCCATACTTTGAGACTGAATGAGTTGGGGATGTCGAGGCTACGGACGGAAAGCTATGGTACTATGATGTCCAGAATTATTTGGAAAGGGCGGTATTCCCAGAAGAAGCCACTGAAAAAGACCAGAGGATGGTTCGCAAGTTGTCCACTCAGTTCATCAGTGTAGACGGGGTGTTGTACAAGAGACAAGCCGATGGCATGCAACTCAGATGTTTAGATGAGAAAGAGGCCAAAAGGGGTTATGGAAGAAACCCATGCAGGGGTCTGTGGGGCCCATATGAACAGTCTAGGCCGCTAGTAAGAACGTCAAGAAAATATTGGCTAAGATGGTGCAAACCTATAGAGACTGGGCAGAGAAATTGCCATTTGCACTTTGGGGCTACAGGACCACTGCCAGAACGTCTACAGGGGCTACCCCTTTCTCCTTGGTTTACGGGACGGAAGCAGTCCTACCGATAGAAATAGAACTCCAGTCAGTAAGGGTGGTAACATAAGCTCAGCTACCCGAAGCCGAATGGGCCCAACGGCGGCTACTACAGTTGAACCTATTGGACGAAGGTAGGATGCGGGCATACTACCATAACCAGATCTACCAGAAAAGGCTAGCTCGCTCATTTGGGAAGAAAGTAAGAAAACACCCATTGAAGGAAGGAGACCTAGTCTTTAAACAGAAGAGGCCGGGGGTTCCGGACTTTCGAGGCAAGTTTAGGCCCATTTGGGAAGGACCCCTTCATTCTGAAGAAGCTTTTGTCTAAAGGGGCTGCGATCCTGACAAATAGTGATGGGAACGAATTCGGGAAGCCGGTCAACATCGACAGATTGAAAAGGTTCCGTGGCAAAAAAAAAAAAAAAAAAAAAAAAAAAAAAAAAAAAAGGCCGTTAGAGATGAAAACCGTGACTGGCGCTCTAAGCAAAAGTTAGGCCAAAGGGCAGGGTGAAAACCTGGTAACAGGCAGTTTGCCCTACAAAAAATGAAATAAATAAAAGCCGCTGGATTGGGTTGGGTCCGTTCCAGGCAAAAAATAAGGCACAGGGTTATGTGAAAATCCGACAAGGACGCATTTCCCGCTAAGAAAAGCTAGTGTGAAAATCCACGAGGGACGCACTACCTTTAAAACAATGACGCTTGGAGTGATAAGGCAGCATTACCTTGGGCAACCCCTTTCAAGCAAAGACACACATCGGGCAATCCTCCCTGAAGACTTATGAGTCACAGTCCATGAAACAGGACATCGCTTACAGACGCTTGGGGGCATAATCGACCACACGGAGCCATGAGTCGCTTCGGCAAAAGTTATTGCACCTCGACCCCTAGACCACTCAGATGAATGGTGTTACCTGCATTCTGCATAACATATGCACATGCACATGCATAACTTACCCTTGCATACAAGTTTCTTTTGATCTCGCAGGAAAGTCTGGCGCCTTCACACACCGACAAGCTGGTGTTTATCAGTCGCTCAGCCGTGGTTTCACACACCGACAAGCTGGTGTTCTATCAATCGCGTTCTTCAAAATCTGGCGCCTTCACACACCGACAAGCTGGTGTTTATCAGTCGTTCAGCCGTGGTTTCACACATCGACAAGCTGGTGTTTCATCAATCACGTTCTTCAAAGTCTGACGCCTTCACACACCGACAAGCCGGTGTTTATCAGTCGCTCAGCCGTGGTTTCACACACCGACAAGCTGGTGTCCTATCAATCACGTTCTTCCAAGTCTAGCGCCTTCACACACCGACAAGCTGGTGTTTATCAGTCGTTCAGCCGTGGTTTCACACACTGACAAGCTGGTGTTCTATCAATCACGTTCTTCAAAGTCTGGCGCCTTCACACACCGACAAGCTGGTGTTTATCAGTCGTTCAGCCGTGGTTTCACACACCGACAAGCTGGTGTTCTATCAATCACGTTCTTCAAAGTCTGGCGCCTTCACACACCGACAAGCTGGTGTTTATCAGTCGTTCAGCCGTGGTTTCACACATCGACAAGCTGGTGTTTCATCAATCACGTTCTTCAAAGTCTGACGCCTTCACACACCGACAAGCCGGTGTTTATCAGTCGCTCAGCCGTGGTTTCACACACCGACAAGCTGGTGTCCTATCAATCACGTTCTTCCAAGTCTAGCGCCTTCACACACCGACAAGCTGGTGTTTATCAGTCGTTCAGCCGTGGTTTCACACACTGACAAGCTGGTGTTCTATCAATCACGTTCTTCAAAGTCTGGCGCCTTCACACACCGACAAGCTGGTGTTTATCAGTCGTTCAGCCGTGGTTTCACACACCGACAAGCTGGTGTTCTATCAATCACGTTCTTCAAAGTCTGGCGCCTTCACACACCGACAAGCTGGTGTTTATCAGTCGTTCAGCCGTGGTTTCACACACCGACAAGCTGGTGTTCTATCAATCACGTTCCTCAAAGTTTGGCGCCTTCACACACCGACAAGCTGGTGTTTATCAGTCGCTCAGCCCTGGTTTCACGTCGACAAGCTGACATTCCTCAATCATGTGACCGGAGTAGTCCTATGATGCCGACAAGCTGGCAATGTCAAGTTCCAGACAGCGACCGCCTCAGGTACGCGCCTCTTTCCTTTCTTTTCTGAATTTTGGTTCACTTAGGCACCTACGTTCTAAGTTCCCCAAAATTGGGGGCAACTGTAGACACCGGGTCCCGAGGCGTTCCAAGATCAGGATTACCCAATGATGAAATAGAATACCGATTTTCGGCAAGAAAGGTGAGAACCGATCGTTCCTTGTCAAAAGATGTGTTTTTCGGAAAATAATTAAAAATATATATTTTTGGGAAATTAAAATTAAGATGAAAAAAAAAATATATTAATTTTGTGTCAAAATTTAAATAAAAAATAAAAAAAATAAAATAATAAAAAAGTCGCGAATGCCACCTGCGGCGGCGCGGGGCCGCCTGCGCGGCAGGCTGCCCCAGCGCGCAGGGGCGCCTGCGCGGCAGGCCGCCCCAGCGCGCAAGGGCGCCTGCGTGCGAGGCAAGCCCCCGCGCGGCGCTCCTGCGCGCGGACGGGCGCCTCGCGCGACCCCTCCTGCGCGCGGGCGGGCGCCTCGAGCGGCGCTCCTGCGCGCGGGCGGGCGCCTCGCGCGACCCCTCCTGCGCGCGGGCGGGCGCCTCGCGCGACCCCCCTGCGCGCGGGCGGGCGCCTCGCGCGCACCCCCCTGCGCGCGAGGCAGGGGGCGCCGCGCGCCCCCCCCTGCGCGCGAGGCAGGGGCCTCGCGCGCACCCCCCTGCGCGCAGGCAGGGGGCGCCGCGCGCCCCCCCCTGCGCGCGAGGCAGGGGCCTCGCGCGCACCCCCCTGCGCGCGAGGCAGGGGGCACCACGCGCGCAGCAGCTTGCTGCCGCGCGCGCCCTTGCCCTCTCCGCGCGACCTGGTCTTCGCCTGTCCGTTTTTTCCGCTGTTTTCAGTCTGATTTTCTTCAGTCTTTCACCATTTCATGCTTTTTTGGGTGAAACAAAAAGAAAAGTTTTTATTGTCTTTTGCCATTTTTGGCCAAGACAACCTTAAATGAGGTTTTTGCCCTCATTTGGAAGAGGACGGAAGAATTAATTCAAGATTTCCTTAGTTTTTTTTCTCTCTAGCCTTTCTACTGTCCAGGAGGTTTGTTTTATTTCTTAAAAATTCTTCAAAAATTCTTTAAGTTTTGGTCTTCTAAAACTTTAATTTCTAGGTGTTCCTTCAGGGAAGATACCTCCTTTTGGGATCTATTTTGAGCTAGAAAAATCAATTTTCTCTGCTCAAATCTTCCTTCAAAAATATTCACTTCAAAATATATTCTTCAAAAATTTATTTAGAACTCATATTTCTCTTTGAATATTATTATCATCAAAAAAATCGACAAGGGAACGGATCGAGACATCCTATTTCCAATCTCAAAAATTCTGAGGGTAAACATTCTTGAACTCGTCCTCATTTATTTTTTGTATGTTATTTATTGTCGTTAATACTATTTTTGTTGCTATTATCATTTTTATTCATGGTTAATAGTTTCCATTTTTACTACTGTGGACACCCTTGGCTTTGCTTTTGGTCCAACTTCTCCATGTGGATTTGATTTAATTTTATAGTTTGATTTTTACTTATTTTTGCCGTTGGTCACCAATCCCCACTTATATTATCATTTCTCTTGCTATTTAATATTATCCTCACGTTGTTATTATTATGGTTATTCTATTGGCCATCCCTCCCCTCATCTTGGCATTATTATTACTATTATTATTATTATTATCATTATAATTATTATTAGTATTATTATTATCTCATTTATCCATATTATATTCACTATTGTTTATTATCATTATACTATTATTACTATTATTATTATTATTATTATTGTTTAACTCTCTATTTTACTATTATTGCTATTTATTTATTTACTAGTATTATTCTGTCTTTAGTATTGTTAGTGCTATTATTATTAACTAATTAATTAGTTAGCATTATCATAATCATTATTATTATTATTATTATCGCTATTATTATTTTGCTATCATGCCATGATTATTTGTTGTAATTTTATTGTTGTCATTATATTATGTCGTTATTTTTTTTATGCCATGACTCTTAACTATCGACATTATTATTACCATATTTATCATTGTTATTATTATGCTTTGCATTCGTTCAATTAATTTATTTAGAATTATTACTAATGTTTTTGGTATTATTTTCTGTCTGAGATTTAATTTGAGTCGGGCTTTGTGAGCGCCCCGCGACTCCCCGGATGGGTCGCGACGCGTAGACGGACACTCCATTTTGGTGAGAGCTTTTCAATTCCCCTTTGACGTGTTATGTGCTTATTTGTAAATATTAACTTTATTTGTGTACGCGTGCGATAAAAAATCACGAAAATATTTTTACAATTAAATTGGATTCTTCACTAATAAAATTGGGACCAATGTCCCTTATTTTAGCCCGACAATAAAAATATCACAATTAAAACGAAGAGTCAACTTTTCTACAAAAATGGGATCACTCATCCCGATTTTTCAATTCAAGCAATCAAAAATGACTCTTCGAGCCCTCTTCAAATTAATACGAAGGAACCAATGTTCCTAAATTTCGAACAAGCGCGAGGGAACCAATGTTCCTTAAATAATGTCCCGATTTATGTATGTTCTTTTATTTTAATCTTGAGTGAGTGTTTTAAATTCAAGTTCATTTCTTTTTGGGCCCTTGTAATTAATTTTGGGGCAATTTTTATTTATCTTTAGGGGATTGTATTCCGTCCCACTCACATCTTCAACCTCCTTTTATTGGGGTTGTATTCTGCCCCTATTTCTATTGTAATTACGTGCTTGCGTGTTTACCGCTTTCATTTATCGCTTTCCCTATCTATTGCTTTATCGCTTTCATTTACTTTCTTTACGTGCTTGAAAATGCGCTTTTACTTTTAATGCATTGCTCGTGTGAGATGAGAGATATAATTTTAAGAATTTAAAAACCCATTTATAATTAATCAAAGCATAAATAAGAGGGAAGTTCCGGACACCATATCTCTGGTTTAGACCGTTAGAGGTGAGAAACCTTTTCCCAATTTCTTGCAAATTGGGTGGCGACTCCAAATACCTCAAAGGTGCCTTTAGGCGTCAATAGGCTAGGTTATCCTCCCCAATGTTCTATTGGGAGGGATACACCGATGATGTCTCATGGCGCCCATGATCCAAAGACGCGACCGATCCCTCGAGCCCCGAAAGGAGGGCCCCAAGAGGGCCTTGCTGGTCCGGCGCGCGTCACAGGTTCAAATTTGGTTCAAGGCTATAACATCCTAACTCGTACGTAGTACATCGTATGATACCATGGTCAGTGTACTACGGTTAGTGGAGGGTGTTACCGGATGGAGACACAAACATAGCAGAGATAGATCCACAACATTTTCGAGTGACCCCGAAGGACTACCCATACATTTACATTTCATTTCATTGACATTTTGACATTTCAACATTCATTAACTTAGTAGACCGTTATTGGCCTACATTAAGTGAGTCTTCATGACTCACACCGCGGTATAGTGTCCCTATGGCTAGCTAATTATATCTTGAGTTAGATTTAACCACTAGACTACTACGAAGGGCAAATAATTATACCATTAATTCAATTTCCATTAAATTCTCAATTTAAATTAAATATATCATTAAATAAACATGGCATACCATTTGGCCAACATAGAAAGTCCACATTTAATTCATTCTTTCTCATTATAACATCTTTATTCCACTAATTAACTAATTCTAATGTCAAGCATATCATAATCTCATTGTATTACCACATATTTCAATATTTTCAATATTACATTATTACACTATGAAATATTCATATATGTTCAATAAATTCCAAATAAATTGCCATACACTCAATTTTCATTATTTATCCATTTTAGGGCATTAAACTTAACAAATACTCAAATTACATCTTAGAACAACTAAGGACACCACTCGGCCAAGGTTAGTCCTTTTCACTCCAATTTAGTTTTTACTCAATTATCATTTATTTAACTAAATTACAACTTAATTAACATGTATATACCATTAGCTTACACTAATACATAAGTATACCCTAGTATACTATGATATTCCATTTGGCCATCACTATGTCCCTATCATATATTTTATTTTTTCTTAGTTGAAGTATTCAAATCATCATTTTTAGTATCCCTAAGCATGCCTATAAGGTTTATTTCAATTTTACACACATATATCATATACTTGCCATTCAAACATAACCTAAAATCAATCTAAATCAACGGAAATAGATGGATTTTGTAACCACTAACCTCAAACTCTTGTTCTACTCTTCTTGAACTTCCTTTCCCTTGTCTTTTCCCTTTGGAAATCTTTCTCCTTCGTTGTTCCCTAATGGTGGCTGAAAATAATCATTAGCATTCCATCAAACCTAGCTTTCTTTTTGCAATATAATTACATAAACATGTTCTACATACCCTAATTTACCTATTTGAACCTTTAAATCAATTTAAAAACATCGATTTCTCTTACCTCAAATTTGTGCCCTAACTTTGAATACTTGATTTTTCCCACTTCTATCACTTCAATTGGACTCTAAAGGCTGCTATTAGATTGTAAAGGAGCTGAAATTTATTTAGGAGGCTTGGATTTAGGGAGAAATTTGAAGAGAGAAGAAGAAATTTGATAGGAGAATGAAGGACAATATTCGGCCAAGAGAGAATAGGTAGAGAGATGGAGAGAAATGGAGAGGTTGCTGGAAATTTCTAATATTTAGGGTATTTATAGGCTGGTTAATAGGCTGGGCTTAGTCCAACCTATTTAAGTGCATTTTTTATTTTTAAGTCCATTATGTAATCCTAAATTATTTCTCCCACTTTCCAAGGTTAGTTTCTCCCAAAATCACTTTCATAATTCCTAAAATATATAATTAAGCCTCCACAAAATTTTTTAGCGAAATCGGAGCCTGTTTCTAGTCCGGTTCACTCTAACTAGTCCGATTAAACAATTCGGGGCTTCAAAAACTTCACGTTAACTCCCTCTTCAATACACAATTCCAACATCTCAACATATAGAAGAAAAAAATGATGAAGAGGACTAGATTCTTACCTTAATTGCTAAATATTCACTTGAATTTAGCCCCTCCATTCAAGAACACTCAAACATGTATTTATGTAGGTGAAATAAGAGAGAAAATGAGATATATTTTTTAGTGTTTTTCCCCCAAATTCAGCCGGCCAATTCCCTGTCCAAAATCTCTTGAGATTTCTAGAAATAAAAATGTCACAATTTGATTAGTTACTTTTTGTCAAGTTTCAATTTAGTCCTTCGTCTCTTCTTCATTCTCATATTAGCATGCAATTAACTCCTCTTTATACATTAACCCATTTACAAACTCTTTCATACATTAATACAATAATCTACTAATTAATTTATTAACTTGCCGTATTTGTCGAATCTTTTCTATAAATGACGATCGCATCCTTTTTGATATATTAGCAACTTAGTCAGATACATGCAGTTCGTATTTCACCCTGACATACCTTATTATTGCCAGGATGGGTTTTGGGTCCTTACATTTATATTTATAGTGAACGGAAGTGCATAAGAACCAATTATACGCATATTCACCTTGCATACACTTTGTTCACATCATTATCTGAATGTACTTTCACATGTTACGTCCTTATTTAGTCATTATTTATCTTTAGAAATGTGTTGAACAAGTGCCAAAAATTCGAAAAATGGTTCAAATTTGGTTCAGGGCTATAACATCCTAACTCGTACGTAGTACACTGTATGATAACATGGTCAGTGTACTACGGTGAGATAGAAATAGAATAATAAAATTTCTTACAATCCAAAACACTAATGACACATACCTTACCTATGCATACATCTCTTGCTTACTACTATCCACATTAATCATATTACAACCCATCATATATTACAGAACAAATCTTAAATATGTTACAATAAACTTGTACAATACTTTATGGACTCATTGGCTAAAATTACTGCGGCATGCTTGAGCGAAACTTCTATCTCCTTAACCTGCACAGACAAACACCTGTGCTAAGCGCAAGGGCTTAGTAGGGAAAAACCATAATAATGAACAACCACTAACAGTGGTTGTTGATGCCAAACACATGCATCTATATAACAATTATACAAAGTACACAAATTAAAAGATACTATAATTGAACTTCTCTCGCAATATACATTCACCTTAATACTGATTGTTTTTAAAATAAAATTATACGTTTAAACATCCTACCATTTACTCATTTACCTAATCATTTGTTAACATTAACTCCTTTTTAAACTATAGATAATCATATTATTCGTCTATTTTAAATCCTAGAAATTCTCATTCTCCCAAGTATTCTTAATTCATGACTAAAACAATCTTGTGACTTTAATGGGAAAATATTTAATTTGTTCCAGTTAAAGCTCTATTCCAAAACTTTTAACATAATAATCTTGTAAGATTTGGTTCGGGCTTGAAATGAATATTTCAAGCTTCCTATGTATCCCAAAGATTGGGAATCAGAACCACGTAGTTCTAGAGATAATTCACAGAATACAAATTCCCAATTTATCTATAATTTATTCTCTAGGTTCAATTATCTATTTCTTGCCTAATACACATTATCTCAAGTTATTAATCAATATACCTAACATATTCTTTTAGAACTGAAAATTTAATGTTCATAAATATTCAATGCACATAAGTTCCTTAGTTGATATTAGGCATGAATTATCAAGGCCGAAATCCTGAAGACAGACATACATATCGTAACATGTAATCTAAGTTGAAACATACAAGCACCTTCAATACATGCAAAGGAATACAACCATATAACTCATTTACTGATTATTTGACTATAAGAATTACTTATATTAAACACTTCAATAATTCTCTATAATGACCTCATATAAGTAACTATACTCACAACTTATAAACAGATTAACATTATGCATTATTTGTTACACTTTCTTTTATTTAGTTGATATTGGAATTAGGATACCATAACGCATAGATACCCCAAGGTGATTCCACAATTTCACATAGGGGTCCATATCAGATCCGAGAACACTTAGGTGCATAAAGCACTAGCTCAGATGGCATATAAGCCACAATAGACAATATATTCACATTCATATCCAATGCTTATTCTCATACCTTCCTACGAGTCATCACATAAACTTATCAACTCGATATGTATTATTCCATTAACATTCTTTGGTTCATTTATTGTCTGCTAAGTTAAGGGGGTGGATAATGAGTGAACACATTGGTACCCATGTGTACAAACAAAAGAAACTTCTATTATTTTCATTCAAAAATATTTTCACATTGGGGGATCTTAAATAAGATCCAACTTATAAGGATCGCGAGGACCCAACTGATGACCTGATCAGGGTCCAGAACACATTGGGGCTGTAGCAACAGAACTTTATAGGCATGCCTATCTATCCACGACTTGACTAATGTAGGCTATATGCATAATTATTTCATTTAATGATACACATGTTATTTTAACACATTCTTAAGAGTACATACTATTATTGTGGTCGCATAATAATCATGCATTTGTTCATATTAGTCATACTTATAATATTTAGAAATAATCATGTGCATAATTCACTTAATAATCAAAGTAATAGCTCATACAAAATATAACAGACAACAAGATTTTCGGACATACAGTAGTGTCGCACTCATGACAGAGACCATTTCTTTCCCAGTCGCGCTCGCTACAAATGCCAATTCTTCTCTATCGCTTTCGTGCTAAGCCTCGTGCTCGTTACAGAACTCAATTATGTGATTTTTGCTTTACGAAGCCCTTGTGTCGCGCTCGCAACAATTGTCACGCTCGCGACAGAGGAATTCCAGTTAAAATCTCCTCTTTAATTACCCTCATTCATTTCAATTTCCATTCCATGAACAAATAAATCAATTTATAATCAATATTATAATCAATATGATAATATAATATTTAATAACCCAATGTCAATTTCCATATACATATATATATATATATATATATATATATATATATATATATATATATATATATATATATATATATAATAACATGATGGAACATGACTTCCATTCATTATCCCACTTCAAGCATTCCACTCATCTTATAATAGACATATAAAGCACAATTGGAAACTTAGCATGAAGAATTGTATACTTGAAACAACAAATCAAACGAAAACAAAGGAGGGAGAAGAAGGTTGTCACGAGTCATGCTCAATGTCACGACTTGTGACAGTGGCTTGCTATTACGACTCGTGATAGAGCCAAATCCTGCCGAGTTATGACGATTGTCACGACTTGGAATAGGACCCGCACCAGGGTAGATTCTAACCCTCTTCTTTTTTCGTTCAAAATGAAATATAAAATGGCATTTTCAGCAAAAGTAGTCTTCTTAATAAATTTTCCCCAAGATGTAAATTTCTAATGGATCGACTTTCAGGTCATTTGGATCACTATAACTCTAGATATAAGCTAAACATTCCAGACTGCTCCCATTGAGGCGATATAATCCCTTTATCAACTTTGAGCTCAATTTCGAGCATTCTAAAGTAAGAATTAGGTCATGATTATTTGTATCAAAGATGTAGATATATGTCTTATCTTTCCAACTCAACTAAAATCATGCAATTTAGAGTTGTATAACTCAACCTATACCCAAAACAATAACCAAAAGTCTGACTAAATTTGTGCAGAGTTTCACTTTTAAAAATTCAACATTTCCAATTCAATCAATTTCACATCAATCATCATCACAATTCAACTCAATTTCACACAAAATATCCATATACATATTACATTAACCTTTTAATAATTAAAAGTACATAAAACACACAAATCCCAAACCTGACGTCCTTTGCTCCTATAAGCTCAATTGATTGCTCATCCATAATCACAATCATCCAGTTTTCTCATTAAATACACATAAAACAACCCAAAATTCAAAGGTCAACCCAAATCACTTATAACCTTTAATCATGTAAAAGCAGAGGAAAAGAAGAAAAAAGGAACCAATTACTCACCTGATCAACCCTTGAATTTGCTAAACCATCCAAAATTACAGCAGTAAGAGAACAAATTGAGACAAGGAAGAAAAAGAAGAAGAAGAAGAATATGAGGAACGTGAGAGAGAGGAGAGCAGATTTTTTTCTGCCCTCTCTCACGTTCTCTCTCTCTTCCTTTTATACCTCTTCAATCCATTCTTATCCCCATGCCACATGTCACTTTGCTATTGGTCCATCTAAGATTTTTATGTCAAATTCCCTTTTTAATCCTTGATCATGCTTCCTTTCCTTCAATTAGCATAAAACTTTATCATTCTCCACATAGGCCCACATCATTAATTGATTCCCTCAATTAAGTCCTAAATTAATACCTCACAACTTTACAATTGGCCGCACTTGCCGAAACTTTTACATTAATACAAAATTCGTCCTTTCGGCACACTCGACATCACCATTACATAAATTCAGTCACCACTATTCCTAGACATGTACAAATACATCTAGAGTACATTTCGGGGTATTACAAGGGCCATTTCGGTGCGTAAACTAATGTTTGAGGCAAAAATAGTGATCACATGGCTATCAGGAATTGTTTGAAAGCTGTGTAGGATGAATTTTTGAGTTATAAAAGCATTTCACATGCCTATCAGGGGTGCCACATAGCTGGCAAGGGTTCTATGACAGCCATGTGACCCAGATTTGCTGGGTACTAAAACAGGACAGATTTCAAGATAAGGTAAAGTAAATTTTTAGGCTATATTGTCTTCTTAATAATTATTTCCCTATGTCTTAAGTTTTTAATGGATTACAAATCATTCAATTTGGAATGGTAAATCATGAGATATACCTAAAACAACACAAACCGCTTCAAAACAAACGGTTTCAAATCCAATTTCAAGTGCTTTATTAACAAAACTGGGTTATGGTTTTTTTATGCATGTAGATATATGTCTTAAGTTTCATATGCAATTGGAATCATTCAATTCCAAGGTCTTTAGTCCAAGATATAGCCAAAACCATCGAACTGTTCAGAATTTCCAAGTTTGTCACCAAGACATAAATTTTTCCAAAAATTCCCTATGGCTTTTTCAAGCTAAATCAAGCAATTTAACTTCAATTAAACTTATAAACATCAATTTCACATCCATTTCAACACACATATCAATCCAATTCATACCAAGCACATACACACAAATTAAATGTTTCCCATACCTCTTAAAGTAGCCAAAATGCTCCTTTAGCTTCTTTCTTTCTCTTTCCATTTACTTTTGCTGCTTTTTCCCACAAAAACATATCGTAAACTCATATCAATTCCATTTCCATCCAAAAATTTCAGTTCCCTTAATTTAGTGCATGAAATGGATGAATACTGAGCTAAAATCACTTTAAATTACCTTAATTTGCTTTGAATTTACTTGATTTTTGCTTCTCTTTTATTAGTTTCTCTATAAGATAGATTTTTGGGTGATTTTAGAGAAAAAAAAGTGGGAAAATTTGTGTTTTTGGCTTCCTAAATGGCCAGCCACTCCTCTTTTAAATGCATGAAATTCATGCACTTTCTAGAGAAAACACATGCCACAATCTCATTGGTCCACTTGTTAAACTTTGTGATTTTATGTATTTCCACACCTTAATTTCCTCTAATCCCACATTTATATGTATTTTATCTCTATTTTCATATTAATTCATGTCTCATATTCATTTATGCAAGTATATGCCAATTCAAGCAAATTACCGAATTGCCCTGATATTTTAAATTAATGCCCTTTATGTCATTTTCCTCTCTTTACTTGCTTAATCTTTTATATTCACTTTCTAATTCACCCTAAACATGGCTTATTATTACTAGGGTGTATTTCGGGGCCTTGCACCGGTTTTTAAGATTAAAGACATTTACTGCACATTTTCTGTTATATTTTGCCATATTTCTTATGCATGTGGAATATTGACGACTTCTTTGAGAGGTTGTCTAGGTTGAGTTTTTGCCACTAAGCAAATATGTTTAGCACAGTAGTTTACCCCGTATAGGTATTAGAGGCAGGGGCGATAGTGGTGGGACATATACAGAGGCCAGAGTGAGTGATTGATGAAGGCATATTGTGAATTGTGAACTTTCAAAAATTTTTGTAAATATTTTGTAGTGAGCAAGGTTGCTCAAGAATTTGTAATTGGTATCTTTGGCTATGTAATATTAAAAGCATTTTTATAATATAAATATCTAGAGATGAAAATAATATTGTGAGTTATGTTTCGGATGATGCAATTATATTATATTATTTATATATATATATATATATATGAGATGAAATCCAATGTATGATGGATTATCTTACTAGAGTTGATATTTTGAGATGGATGCTTGTTTGTATGAGATATAGTTCAGCTAAGGAAGGATGTCATAGAAGATTTTTGGTGTTTAAATCTATCAATTCAAAATTTTTGACAAAGTAGAGTAGACGGAGCTGTTATAGGCACAATGTTAGCCTCACAACTAACAAAGAAGATAAAACTTCCAGAACAATTCAACAAGCATGCTGATCTATAAACACCAATTGAATTTTGTCTATCATTTTCTCAAGTTGTTCTTGTTGTAGGCACAACACACTTCCAAAACTGTCAATTGCAACTCCAATTTTTGGAACATTGGCTGATGTTTTCTCTCTCCTTCTCCTATTTGGGAAGACTTTTAAGTGCAAAATTTCGATTAAGACTTACTGCTTGATTAGTAAAGAAGTCTTGTGATTATTTTGGGAGTATTATTCCTTTTATTTTTGTTTTCCTAATTTAATTAGGAATTGTTTTCCCAGTTTAAGAGGGGGAAAAACTCAATTTAGTAGCCCCAGCTTCTCTTCTCTGTAATTTTCCAATAGTTGCCATTATTCTTTTCTTAGTTTCTATATTTTTAGTTTAGTCATTTGTAGTAAGGTTTACTTTCCAGTTAAAGGATAATTAAGATTTCAGTTCTATACTTGTGAGATCTAATTGATTTAATTATTTCTTCATTGCTTTCAGTATTTATATGATTCCTGCAATTTCATGTTATTATTATTCTTTTAATTTTTGCAATGCACGTGATTGTGCAATTTTTAGGATAACATACAGCTATTTCGATTAAATTGATTTGCTACTATTTCTTTGAATCTGAAAATTGGTAGTAAATTAGGGTAATTGAGTGCTGTCAAGTGCTCAATTATTTCTATGGAAAAGTATAATCTAGCTTAAATGAACAGAGTCTTTCTCACGTTTGTTAGTTAGAAACAGGTCTTTTTAATTCTTAATGCAATTATTGGATCATATTGTATGGGACTTTTCCTATAGTTGTTTGATAGTTATGGCTGATCAGAGAGTTCGTTCTTGGTTAGTTTAAAAGTAAAGATTGGTTGTTATAAGATTTTCAACAACTAGATTGATTTACTAAATAGTATTTGGAATTTATTTTTGAATCTATATCAGGTAATGAACTGGAATATGGATTATACCTTTAGCTGGAGTTGTTCTTTATGTGATTTTATTTTATTTATTATGCTTTTAATTAGTTTATTTATCTTTGCAATCCAAAATCCGTATTTTTACTTATTTGTTTGTTTATAAAAGAATTAAATTGCTACCAGCTTTTGTGGGTTCAACCTTACTTCTACTATTACAAATTTATTTATTTTAAAAAATTTATTTTTGATGGTTTTGACGCGCATCAAAATATTTCTTCATTTTGATAGTCCAGACTTGATAATTTTCTCTTGCAAAAATAGGAGGCGGAGGGGTAGAGGATTTGCTTGAAACCATTAATTAACCTTGTTGGTTTCTATTACTCACATTCCCTCAATATCAAATGAGCTCAGATACTACTATTAGAGTTTAGACCACACACAAAAAACAAGATAGAAGAAGCAGACAACGAAAACACGCTAGCACTTTCTTCTTCTACAAAAATTATAGTGATAATGGCTGCTGTTATAGCAATAGATTAAAATGCAAAAAGATCTGAATCTTAAACCTAATACATCCAAAATATCTAAGTTAACAACTTAAACAAGAAACCAATACAACCATGCTCTGTATACACCACCAAAATCTAACAACAAACACTATTTTGACAACAACAAACCTTACTTTTCTAGCACCAAATCTTGAATATTCAAGAATCTCACTGCTTCCACATAAACAAATTAAAGGAAAGAAAGATATGTGGTCAAGCTCGGAAAAAATAAAATTGGAAAAGTTGCAAACCGCAGACTCACTATATATTCGTCCAATAGATTGAAGGAATTGTCTAAAAAAGATACAAAAACTTTTATCCATAGTATTTTTTTTTTTTCAATAAGTTTTTATGACAATGCGTTAGCATCTCTTTCAACCATTGAATTATGTACTCTATCCAAAGCTTTCTTTGCCTACAATTGAGAGAAAAATGATCACGATGAGATACAAAATCAATAGGGAACTTAACATGCATATATATATATAACACATCAAAAGAAGCAATTTAGTTACTTGTTTGTCCCAATCTGTGGATAGAGTTATTATTGAAAGACAAGTTACTTGCACAAACATTGCTATCGTAATCCCAATCCAGAGACCCTGTAAACCATGGTTTGAGATATAATCTTTAATGCAATTGTTTCTTTTTTTATTTTGAATATTAAATATGAGGAAAATTGAGACTACCTTTCCTCCAATGTGGAAGACGAAAGCTAATACTATAGCAAAAGGAATGCCAATAAGGTAATAAGCTCCCATATTTACATATGACCCAACCTTTTGCCACCCACATCCTCTACAGGTTCCTGAAATTGTCAATTTTAGGCATATATTGAGAGTATATAATTTTTTTTCCTAATTATTTTTAATATGTGACATGTACAATAACTAAATCCAAGAATAGATTAGGGAGATTAGTCATAAGCTAAACTTAGCACAGACCTGAAAGCACTGTTTGAATGGCATTTATGAAGTGGGATATTGCGAGAAATGGCATCATTTCTTTAACATATTTCACAACTCTTATTTCCTTGCTAAATAGGTATCCCCAAACATTTCGACCCGACACTATTAGAGTAGCCATGGCAATGCCCTCTGCCAAAACCATTAAAACTGAAACGTACACTGCTAAACGTGCTGATTGCGGCCGTCCAGCTCCCAGTTCATTTGAAACTCTTGTGCTGATCATAACCAAAAGTTGTTTTTATAACAAAAGAATTAATCAAAGTAGGCTATATAATTCAAAGCTCAAAATTAGAATCACATGTACCTTATAGCGCCACTTAGAGCAAAAGGCAACATGTATGTGAAAATGTGCAAGTTAAAGCTGCAATTGTGCAAAACAAATAACTTAGAGAGGAGACTAAAAAGATTCTTTCAAGTAAACAAATATAAAAGAAGTATGGTAGGCAACACAAACCAGATAGAAAGGACCGATGTTTCGAGTTTTGGGTCTGGAAGAACACCTGATAGCAGAACCACAATCTCAAGTGCCCATACTTCTAAGCTGTTAATTTCAAATAATTAATTAAACAAAGTTGTTTATCGTTGAATCGAGTAGGGAATGCTTATTAAATAGAAAGAAAGAGTTTTAATAGAAGATCACCTAATCATTATAGTTGCAGGAACTGCAAGTTTAAGAAATTTAGGAATTCCATGGATTGAGTCCTTTGAAAAACCTGTCCAGGTTTGGTTGAATGAAGGAGAGAACAAGATATAAGCTATTAGCAAAAAAGCAATGATCCAACAATAGATAGAACTAGCCATTGCAGCTCCTGTCATTCTAAGCTCAGATTTAAACACAAGAACCCAACCAACAGGAACACTTATCACTATAGCAATTGCCGAGCTAATCATCAGTGGGATTACTTTGCGTTGTGTTTGTAGGAATCTTATAAGACATTCCACTATTGCTGTACTGAAGAATCCAGGAATCAGGAAACGTGAGTATTTGCCTGCCTCATTGGCTATTTCAGGATTTTGTCGTAGGAATTTCAGAATATCAGCAGCATTCGCAAACACAAATGATATTGGTATACTCATGACTAGAAGAACAACAAGTCCCCGTTGCAAATGTATGCCAAGCAAGTGATACTCTTTGGCTCCATAAGCCTGACCGCAGAATGTCTCCAATGCACTTCCCATTCCTCGCTTTAAAAAGAAAAATACAAATGATGATTTTTCATTAATTTTTTTTTTTTATGATACATATTATAGAATGTTTGCACTATAAATCAACAATAGGTTTGGAAAACCAATCTACTGCCAGTTTGTAAAATTGTACCATAAAAAACTTATATTTATATATATATATATATATATATATATATATATATATATATATATATATATATATATATATATATATATACTTTTTTAAAAACAAATAGCGTCTACTAGTCTAACCTCTATTTGGAATAAAATTAGATTTGTCAATTGGATTGAATCAGACATGTTTAGATGGAGTCACTTGTGAATAATTATTTTTTAATTTTGAATCGGATTGCACCTCCTATTAAAGCAAATTTCAATTTTCAATAAAGCAATTAGACTATTATAATATTTTTTTTAATAAAACAGTCAAATTGTTGAATAATTAGAAAAATAATATAATTTATTGCTTGTAGAAAAAATAATCAAAACTAAATTTAACTATTTGTAAGTTACATGCTATACAACTAGATACTATTAATTTAATTCCTCATATTATATTATCAATATAATATAAAATATTATATTATTGTAATATTAATATATTAACTTAGTTAAAGTGAAATTTATAATTTATAAACTAATAATTTAATTAGTGCTGATACAAATATTTATAGTTATAGTTTTGTTTGTGTTTTTTATGTTCATTAGTTTTTTTTTAGTCACTCTTATATATATATATATATTGATAGAGTTGGAATACGCTCATTACTTTATAAAAGATTGAGTTCCTATCTAAATTAAATTGAGTTATTTAGTTTAAATTAAATTAGCAAATCTTATCTCAGAAAGGATTCTGAGTTAGACTAGAGTTAAAACTCTAGCATTTAGGACTTCTATAAATAGAGGTGAGGTCCTCATAATTTGGTAACGAGAAAACATACATGCCGCAAGGCTGCTTGTTCCCACTCACGCTTATTTTCTGTCTTAATTTTCGGGAGCTTTTAGATTGTGGAATAGTTGCGATTATCCCACACGTGGATAAAAGGCAGATCAGTGAACAAAAATAAATGAGATTCTTGTAAACGCTTCCGCAATGAGATTCTGCGCTATAAGAGGTAGGTACCATTTTTAATGTTAGATCTACTAAATTATATTTGTTATAATTTTCCATCATATATATATATATATATATATATATATATTTAATGAAAATTTGAAAAAGTAAAGATTTTAAAGTCGGGAATATTAGGGTTTGGGTTTGACCTTATGCCTATCCAACTCTCAAGATCTGGAGTCAGGCAAGTTGTTTGAGTTTAGTTTATATAAAAAAATAATACATCCAACAAAAATATATAAATTTTAGTTTCTTTTCTTTACGGTCATTTTTTTATTAAATTTTTTAAGTTGGTTATAAAATGCTATTAAACTTTTTCTAAGTTATTTTTGCGATTATGTTTAAAAATAACAAATTTTGCTACTATATTTTTTTAAAAATAATAATTTTTGCCACCAAATTTATTGAAATGAATATATTTTACCTTTAAAGGGCAAAACATATATATTTTTTGATTAGTTATCATATAAAATAATGGCATTTTCTTCCTTTTTCCTAAATTCAATGACAAAAATAACTAAAAACAAATTAGTCACAATAATTTTTTAACTAATTCAAAAATTTTAATGGCAAAAGATAACTTTAATTTTTTTTATAATCAAGATTAAAGATCAAGACATTAAAAGCCTTAGAAAAGGTAGAGAAATACTGCAAAAGGAGAATTACAACCATAAAAAAAAAAAAAAAAAAAAAAAAAAAAAAAAAAAAACATACCCAAAGTCCCAATATCCCACATATACTGGAATTAAAATCTCAAACTACAAAGATTTAGAAAAACTCAAGAGTAATGTTGCTGTTCTTTTAATGGACTTATTTCATGGGATAATTTCGTTGCATAGATGAGACAGGTTCAAACACAATAAACTTGCCTATTAAGCATAAGAACTAAAACTCTTTCTTTGCCTTGGAGATCCAGGTTGAAATTCTATGTATTTCCATTTACATAAAACTTCACCTCTTGCTAAAAATATATATTCAATTAGTGCAACTGATGAGGTGTCTAAAAGCACTCCAAAATCACAAGATTCAAACAAATATGAGGCTTAAAAACCCAGATCTTATCTTGGATTAAGGAGAAGAAGAGAACCCAAAAATCCCATAAAGGGAAATAAACTCACAAAGGGTGAGAAGAAAACCTAGAAAAAAAATAAAGAGCAAAAATTAGATAAAAATAGGAGTGACTCACCAACGAAGGATTTTAGAGAGAAGTTCACATCAAAAGAGAGGAAGAAAAGATAAAATTGTTTACTTCTAGTTTTTCTTTTATATAATTTTTAATTAGATCAGGTCTATATATATCTTTTTATCTATATATTAAGCTAGTGATGAATTAGTACATATCAATAATAACAGGTCAATTTCATTTACGGTTACTCAAATTATCATTTATTACGTAAAAATAACTAACATTTTTTTTTCTGACTTAAATATCACTGAACTTTTAAAATTTTTGTAAAAATGTCATGTACACTGGAATCCGGCGAGGACGCTTACCGGATTGATGACACGACATATGACACGTGGCGACTAATAGTCGGTGCATGACTTTTTTTGTAAAAATATTAGAAGTTAAGTGACATTTAAGTCGAAAAAAAAAATTAGTTACATTTTCGCGATAAGTGAAAAGTTGAGTGACCGCGAGTGAAATTGATGCAGATGTAGCATTTGCTAGAGACACTGTTAAACGACACGTAATTTTTAAAATGGCATGCCATGTTATCAATTTGGCAAGAGTACTGGCCGGATTCCAGTTTACATGACATTTTTGCAAAAATATTAAAAGTTCAATGACATTTAAGTCAGAAAAAAAAAGTCGCTTACTTTTGTGCGATAAGTGATAAGTTGAGTGGTCGTGAGTGAAATTAACCCCAATAGTAACCTCAATTCCATTATTTTTCCAAATACCTTATTTTACATGGAATTTCATATTGACTTGTTCTAAGAAAATTTCGTGGATCCCATAAGAAGGAAGAGAAAAAGAAAAAAAAAAAAACATTTACTGAAACACACATTGCCGCTGATTTTTTTATTTTTTATTTTTTTACGGGAAAAAATTTAAAATTCTTTCAATTTCTAGATCAGATTTCCACGGAACATAAAAGATAGTGGTTTGGTGTAGTTCATTTTCCCAAAGAAGAAAAAGGGAATGGTTTAAAATTTAAGTGAGCAAAAAAACCGATGGACTTGGTTAACCGGAAAAAAAATCCGAAACCGAACCGATGGACTGGTTAACCGATTGTAATGGACTGGTTAATGGTTAGTGTTTTGAAAAAACCGATATTAATGGACTGGTTAATGGTTTTTGACTCTTGTAACTGGTTAACCGAACCGAAACCGAATTTTTAGTTAATTTATTAATTTTTAATAATTTTTAACAATTTATATAATAATTTATCCTAATTAAAGGTGTGATATACTTTTTTTTCATTATACTAATTATTTTAAAGTTTTTAAGTTTTTTTAATTGGCTATTAGTAAATATAATAATTTATCTAATTAAAAGTACTTATGGACCGGTTAATATGTTTACTTATTAAATATTAATTTTCAAAAATAAATTTGCTTATATTCACCAAAAAATTTTATTTTAACAACAATAATGTTATATTATAGTGAAAAAACTTTAATTTTTAAGTACTTTGAACATTTTAATTTTATTTATGAATATATTTATAATTATAGTGGTTAACCGAAAAATATTGGGTAACCGAACCGAAAATCCGAAACCGATGGACTGGTTAACCGATGGTAATGGACTGGTTAATGGACTGGAATTTCAAAAAACCGACATTAATGGACTGGTTAATGGATTGGTGCTAATGGACCGGTTAACCGACCATGCTCACCCCTAGTTTAAATTTTGAATGTTCGTTTTTCAGTGTTCAATATTTTTTTTTGTTTAATGTTAAGAACAGTATTACTTTTCGCCCACATTATTTTTCTATCAGGTAAAAATGAGTTTTGTAAACTACGTGGAAGGAAATATTTTTAGCATGAAAACTTTAAGATCATAAGAAAAAAGAAAACTAGACTATCATTTAAGGAAAAATGTATAACTAATTATGCCAGTTTAAACATACATGGCCCAATACAAATAGTTTCAAATGTGTAATTTGAATTGGATCGGTTTGTAATTTTTGAACGTGTGTGTGTATGAGAATAGGGAGAGTCAAACCATAATTTTCAAGTAAAAAAATGATCAAACTATCAACTTTTTGAATTACCCGTAATTTTCAAATGTTTTATATTCATTTTTACTAATTTGGGTTGGATTCATCTTAAACTGAAACCAACTCATCCATCAACTGCCCTAATGATAAAAATGTGAAATAAATTTTTTTATATTTAATTAAAACGAAAAATAAAATAAATAAATATAGTTCACTTACCAACAAAGTGTAACCAGCCATTGTAGCAAAGGAACTGGCAATGGCAGCACCAGAAAGATCAAGTTCTCCAAGATGACCCACGAAGGTTATGCCAGTCATCTGTATGATGCTCATGCACAAGAGAAGTGATACTAATGGTCCTGCTAACGCAACCTGTTGCTTCATTTCTTTCATAATCTCCTCTTTGCTGAATCCTTTTCTTGATTCATTATTATTCTCTTGAGTTGCCTGTTCTGTATTAGGCTGTGATTCATTTTTTTCTATGTCCATTTTCATACATACACTTTCTTTCCTCTATCCCTTTCACATATGTTTAAGGCTCTATTTATAAAAGGATTAATTCCATTCATGGTTAACGGATTTATAATGATTCTATTTAAAAAAAAAAATGTCCTACAACCTTAACTTTCAAAATATTGTAATTAAAATTATTTTTGCCAAAAAAAATGAATCCGGCACCAAAATATTTACCTGGCTTCCACATAATATTTTTGGAATACTCTAAATTGATGTAGCAAATCACGTTAGCATTTTGATATTGAATTCATAGTTTTTCGGCTACTGACATTAAATTCATAAGTTTTTGATTAAAATATTTTTTATGGTACAAATTTTCTTTTTTTATAAGCGAATCATTATTTGAGTATAACTCTAATAACAATGCATGAATTTAACACATTGTGATTATAATAATACAAGATCAAATTAATGACTTGGAATCCATCTCTTTGTGGGCTTCCCACTTGGATTTTATCCCTAATTTTTAACTTGACACTGAAGTTGGAGTGGAATAATTTTGTACTCTATTATTTTAATAGTGGATGAGAGAAGGGAGTAATAATTAATATTTTATTTGATATTACAAATATTTATATTTTCTTGCCCATATTTGCAATCACTTGCACACGTTACTCTATCTTGTGGACCACAAATCACTTAAATTAAGTTAATTTCCACTTAAAATACAGAAACCACTATCTCTTATGCACTCTCAATTGTGCACACTTTAATGCATATACACTCACTCAGACATGACACTCAGACAAACACACAAGCACTACGGCAAAAGATAATCCATTTAATAATGGCAGTATTTTTTTTTTTTAAAAAAAGAGAATATTATAATCCATTTAATTAGGAAAATTTTATAAGATTAAAATAATCTAATCCTTATATTAATATGTAAGCAAGAGCTAAAACTCTTAACATGGGATGTGGGAGTAATGAAAAATATTTTAGTCACTCATAAATATTTTTTTTAGAAATTGAGACATTTTAGTAATTTATTTGACATACAAAGTATAATTGCAAGAAAAAAAATGACTATATTATGGGACAAATGGAAATGAAAAAACTAAGTTCATATTTATAAGAAAGAGGGACGGTTGAATAGGCTTGTAGGATGCAAGGAAGAATAATTGTTGTGTCGGCGCCGTAATTTTCATTAATTAATTTTGTATGGGTCACCATTGAAAGAAATAGAACAGAAAAGTGAAAGGAAAGAAAAGGGGCTTACCCATCTTTACATTTCAGTTTCCACTATTAATTAATTAATGTCTCATTTCATTTTGTAAATAAATTAGCATTAGTGCCATAACTAATTAATATTAAGAATATGAACTTAACCCCATGAGCTAAAAGATTTGAATTGTTAAATCTACAGATACTGGAAGCTAACTAAGTTATACATTTTAAGTAGAAAAGTGCAATTAGCATTAAAGGTATCATGTGATTCCACAAACTCAAAAGCAAGTTTCTTGAAGGCACAGCCTCATTTTCTTCCATTCTTCACTTAAAAAAAATAAAATTCTTCTTACACTATAAGAAAAAAAAGGTTTTCTCGACGGAAATGTACGACGAAAAATAAAGAATTTCCGTCGGAAATCAAAATTGCCGACGAAAAATTATTCCGTCAGCAGATCAATCGTAGGCAAAATTCTCGACGAAAATTTTTCCGTCAGGAATTTTTCCGACGAAAATGAAAATTCTGTTGGCAAAAGTCCGGCGGAATTGTCAATTCCATCGGAAATTGCGGAAAAAAAATTTAAAATTAATATTTTTTTTAATTATTTTTTAAAACCTATAAATTTAACCTGTAATATTAATATCTGAACAAAGAAAAAATTAAGATAACATCTAAATTTTAATATCCGAAAATAATATAATATAATAATTGTACCAATCATAAAGTTAATAAATATTTAACGAGGTTATAATAGTAATATATGTCTGTTACAAAATCCTAACTAAATTGATGGTGGTAGTGGCTAACGTGAATGATCAGACTACTGCGATGATGACTCGACCATACCATTCAAATTAACCATCTCATTGTGTAGCTCAGATATGAAGTTGAGTGATTGTTGCCACCGAGTTTCTGATTCTTGCCACTGAGCTTGTGATTCTTGCAATTTAGATCTTAGCTCACGTACAGTATTCCGAAGTTCATGTACTTCGTTGGCGGCAGACCATCTATTAGATGCCGCTGCACTTGAGCTGAAAGAATGTGAGTAACAGGTTTTGGCCAAAGAACCAAAGCCAAAGACCCATCCTCGTTGGTCTCTACCACCAAGCATGTCATAATAAATCTGATTCGCATCAATATTATCGGAATTCTGTGAACGTTGTTGAATTGTCTCTTGCACTTGTTCCTGTCGTAAAACAAATGCTTTATATTAATTAATGATTAATAATAACTAATATTAAATATTAGTGAAATATAATAATTTTAACATACATGTATATGCCTGGCTCGAGAATTGATGAATGTTTGACCATCATGATTCTTGGTGTGGGTGTGTAAAAAGACCTCACCTAGCGTAGGCGGTCTACCCATCGATGCTTCCTGCAAACAAATAAAAAATTATAATTGAACTAAAATTTATTGACTATTCTTACAAGTTTTTACTAAAATTTTGGCAGAATTTTCCCTAAATTTTAACCAAACCTCCTGTACACAAAGACAAAAAAATACTTCAATTATTTTCTTATACTAGCATCCAACAACAATGTAAACTCCTAATACAATTTTGTCTTTCCCATCCACCTTTATTATAATGAGAGAAGTCTTAAAAAGTAATAACAGTAATTACAGTAATAATAGTAATGTTTTGTAATACTTACAAGTCTATTTGCATGCTCCTGATGGGACGTTGATCCTCCAGTATGAAAGTATGAACTGACTCCCTCAGGTCCTCCCCGTCTATTATTAGAATTTTGCTCTGAAATGGAAAGGGCCTCAGGTGTCGTCCAATACTGTTGTCAGTGTGCCTATATATCTTCGGTTATATAACGAGGTCGTACACGATCAGTGTGTAACTTGCACACTAAGTCTCTGTAATGTGGTTGAGCATGAGTCTCTCATACATGATATATGATGTCGCCAAACTCTGAGTCCCAGTAAAATTGTTTCTTATGTGAATGAACAAAAAAATATATTAATATTATCATAATTTATTACCTTGAATTCTTCAAAATAAAAATCCTTTGTTTCTTGTGACACCTTCTTCCAGACATAACCATTGTAATCTATTATGTTCTTGAATGTGGTCGTCATTGAGCGTAAGCACTTTCCTGAAGGATTCAAAATAATATACAACAATCTTAATAAAGTCAGTAAAAGTAATAACTATCGTTAAAATCAATATAAATTGAAATATTAATCACTTACTCTCCAGCTGTAATGGTGATATAGATTCTTCCATCAATTCCAACTGAGGCAGGCATAGGCTGTTTTGCTACTTCTGTTCCTGATAGCTGAGATGGCATAGCTTCAATATTTGCCATAGGAGTAGATTTAGTAGAAGGAGTGGTAGATGGGGTAGTAGTAGGGATGGTCGGTGATGCAGCAGCCTGAGTGCTAGCATTGAACACAGGCGATGGGGTTGATCCCTCACCAATACTGTCACCCCCATATGCACTCTGAGCCGTGGAGGAATCATATTACTCTCCTTTCTCTTATATATTTTTTGAATCTGACATTATAAAAAAAAAATTGCATATTGTCAAATAATAGAATATTATCAACTATATAGTAAACATATCAAATAAAAAAATAAGTTAGTGCAATAATAATTGTTCTCACATGATATAAAATTAGGTAAACAAATTATTCGCTATCATTACTCAGCTGTAAATTATAATCACAATCATCCTCATTTTTCGATGAATAAGAATCAAATTCAGCCTCGTCATCAGATCTCTCGCCAACCAAAGATTCCTCGTCATCTTCACAGGAAATGTCAACGTATTCATTGTCTGCATAGTTCAACGTATCGTTATCATCAAAAGTCAGAGTTTTATTTATTTCATGAACTTTCGGTTGTTCCTCTTGAAATGCATCGTTATTTTCAGAGCGTTCACTTTGTCCGATGGCTTTCCTTTCAAAAATGCCTCTTGGTTTTACTTTGCAAGCTGACAACCATTCCGTTTTATCTTGTTTTAAGCTTGGATAAGGGAGATAATACACCTGGATCACTTGCATTGCCAATACAAAAGGTTCAAAGTTACTAAATCTTCTCCGCTAGTTGATATCAACTAAATTGTATCTGCTATGCATTTTTGTTCCAACGTTATTAGTTGGATCAAACCATTTGCACTTAAATAATACACAACGTTTTATTGGCAATATGGGCTACTCCAATTCAATTATGTCAACAATTTTCCCATAATAATCCATCAACTCCCCTTGAATGCAAACCCCACTGTTTACTGTTGCCTTGTTATGACCATGACTTTGTGTATGAAATTTGTATCCATTCACGAAATATACCGAATACGATTTAACATATCATAAAGGTCCTTTCGCAAGATCCATTATGAA
The DNA here is from genome assembly GCA_947683425.1 of Excoecaria cochinchinensis. Classification (NCBI taxonomy): domain Eukaryota; kingdom Viridiplantae; phylum Streptophyta; class Magnoliopsida; order Malpighiales; family Euphorbiaceae; genus Excoecaria; species Excoecaria cochinchinensis. The sequence continues at coordinate 4,427,249 of CANTUQ010000105.1, forward strand.
CTTGTTCTCAATTGAATTTGTTGATGCCTACATATTGAAATATTCTAATGTCATTTAAACAAATATTGCATAATTGTTTAAATCAATTTGTATATTGGAAGTCAAAACTTACATATGTCTTGAACCCATGATGAAAGTGCTTTTCGACTTCCTTGTTCACCTCATTTTGATTTTTTTCAAGCATTAGCTCCCGTACCCATTCCTCAAATAATCTATAATGACCATATAAGATTTTATTACACCCTTCACATAGTAAACTAAATTAACAATTTTATGTATTTATTAAACATACCGCACGAAAGGTTGAACTTCTTGGAAATTCAATAAAATGTAACTATGGGCAGCTGCTAATTCTTCCTCTATTAGCATTCTCCTTATTGAGCGTCCATGTAAATGCCTAGGATAAGTAAATATGGATAAGTTTCCGTCCTGATTACTTGTTTCACCCCCATCATCATTACAAGGTTGTTTCCTCTATCTTATGGGTACATGCGGTTCAAAATAATGCGAACAAAATGTATTTGCTTCATCGACCAAATACGCATTACATATTGAACCTTCAACTCAAGCTTTGTTTTTCACATTTTTTTCAAGTGAAACAAATACCTACATGACATTTTTGATTCACATTAATTACCATAACAAATTATAAATTAATAGCAATTGCGTATTATAGCTATTTACCTCTTAAAGGGATACATCCATCGATATTGAACAAGCAGCAAGTTTTGCCTCATGTGCTAAATGCACAGGCAGATGCTCCATACAGTCGAAGAAGCTTGGAGGAAAAATCGATTCTAGTTTGCACAGGATTACCGAAATTTCCAATTCCAATCTTGCCATGTCTGCCGAATTTATCTTACATGATGTTAAAGTTTTGAAAAACAAACTTAGCTCGATTATAGCTTTCCACACTTTAGTTGGCAATAACTCTCGAAATGCTATTGGGAGTAGCCTTTGTATGTAAAAGTGAGAATCATGACTTTTTATTCCAAATAATTTGTACTTTCTCATGTTGATGCACCTTGCCAAGTTCGATAAATAATCATCCGAAAACTTTAGTCCTTTTAACCACTTACACAAGACTTCCTTTTGTTTTTTGTCCAATGTGTAGCATGCTTTGGGATATTTTTCGATTCGAGTATCTTTTTCTAACTCAGTCCTTCTACCTAACAACTTTAAATCTGCTCGTGATTTTGCATTGTTCTTTGTCTTCCCTTCTATGTTCATAATTGTGTTGAACACATTGTCGAAAATATTTTTTTCTATATGCATCACATCTAAATTAAGTCGTAACAAATTAGACTTCCAATATGGTAAATCCCAAAAGATGCTTTTTACCTCTAACCAAAGTTTTTGTTGATTCTGCCATTAACTTCTTCAATATCAAGTTTTGTAACTTTAAGCAAACCTAATTTATCAATCTCTTACAATATTTCCTCACTACTTCTAACAACATGAGGAGTTGCTTGTACTACTTTATTCTTAATAAACTTGTTCTTGTTGCGTCGGAATGGGTGATCAAGTGGAAGGAATTCCTGTGGTTGTCAAACCAAGATGTTTTGCACCCATTGTGAAGATAAAAAAGCATCTGAATCATTGCCACAGTAAGGACAAGCTAATTTCCCAGCCATGCTCCAACCAGAAAACACAGCATAGGCAGGAAAGTCACTGATCATCCACATTAATGCTGCTTTCAGCATAAAATTCTGTTTAAGAGATGGATCATATGTTTCAACACCAATATCCTAAAGCTGTTGCAATTCAGATATCAAGGGCTATAAATATACATCAATTTTATGCTTTGGATTTGTCACACCCCAACCTATACCATGGATACTTCTGTTCCATGATTAGAGCGAGAAGTATCCCGATAGAAAGGAGTGTCACATCCCACTAGTACAAACATGTAACCATCACATTCGAAAGAATTACATATTCAGTACAAATAAAAACTTTAGTAGAAAGAAGAGGATAATAGAACAAAATGAGTACTCTTATTAATATACAGAAATAGTTCTTTACATATTACATCAGATTACAAAAAGGACCAATTTACAAAAGCCCAAGATACACTGTTCCAAAAGGGCCATCAAAATAATACATAGTTCAAAGGCTAACAAAACATTAGGCTATTACAAAAGAAGGAAAGCCTAAACTATAAAACTTCTGAACTCTAGTTGCGTTGGCCTTCCCGATGCGACACGCCCAGAACACGCGTACAAAAACCTTCCACACCTGCACGGATAAACACCCGTGCTAAGCGAAATCGCTTAGTGGGGAAATACACAATGCATGACCGCCACTCCCAGTGACGGTAACAGAAAACACATGATAATCATACAATTATATATATATATGAAGATATATCATCATACATATCCAATTCATTTAATTGCATTCACATTCAGAATTCTTGCACAAAGGCACTCAATAACACCTGCTTAATCATAATGAGTAGATAACGAGTACACATAGATACTTGAGAGTATCGGTTCTATATGATAAACACATAGATACCCAAAGGTATCAAACATTCTTTTTATTTTATTCCAAGTTGTTACACATAGAATCTTAAGAAAGATTCAAACAAAGGGATCGCGAGGATCCAGTCGGGGGACCTGATCAGGGTCCAAATCGTACACATAGCTGCAGCGGCACATAACTCTATTAGGCATGCCTAACTATCCACTTATCCGACATTAGCAGGTTATGCAAAATACTCTCACATTTTCATACATGTAATTCATGTAAATAGATAGTCAAAGTTTTAATGGAAACTGTATGCAAAAGAAAGTAAGTCATTAAGCAAAAAGGAAAAGAAATCACATTTGGAAACTGCGTCTGTCGCGCTCGCGACGGTTATCGCGATCGCGACAGAGACCAAACACATCTCCCCGCCAAGTCTCGCGGTCGCGAGAAGGTCTCGCGCTCGCGAGAGGACAAAAGCATCACCCTCTGTCGCGCTCGCGACAGTCGTCGCGCTCGCGACAGAAGACAGTCTTTCCATTTCTATCGTGCTCGCGACTACGGCGCGCTCGCGACAGAGGAGAATCCTGCATTCGCTCGGAGGTTGAGCGCTCTGTCGCGCTCGCGACATATGTCGCGGTCGCGACAGAGAGTTCCCTATCGAGCTCTTGGCGCGACACTTCTCGCGCCGGCGCGAGGGTTGGAAGCCCCGCGCTCTGTCGCGCTCGCGACAGTGTCGCGATCGCGACAGACACGGGATTTCCAGCTCTTACGCCCAATTTCTGCAGAATTCTTACCAAATTCACATCCAAACTTCCAAATTTGATTCCAAACCTCAAAATTCAGCAATACACTCATCCACAACTCATAATATGACTAAAAACCCAGCTTTACCATAATTTATTTCAATTAAATCAAATCAAATACATGCCCAATTCCAAGAAATCCCAAAACAGCAAATTCTACAACACTAACAACCATTCACATGATCTCTCACAAATCATTCAACAATATTCATTCTTTTACATCACATATCACTTTACTTTCAATTTAAGTTATAACCACTCAACTCATAATCCTAATCAAAGCATAAACACATTCATAAAACTCAAATCACAAAATACACAAAAATATGAAAAATTCCCAAACCTTCTCTCCTTAGCTCCTAATCGCGAGCTCCGCTTCCGCTTGCGATTCCTTTTCCTTTATCAGGTCTAGGAGCCTCCTCTGAACCATAAACCCATAACAATCAAGATTAATTTTACAACTACCCATAAACAAAATACATGTAACTAAACCTAGAGAAGAGGAAGAAGAAGCAAATCTAAAACCCTAACTCACCTTTAAGCTTCCAAAACCCACAAGCTAATCACTATAATTACTTAATTTAAGGAAGTGGGAGCAAGGTTGTGCAAAGAAAAGGAAGAACAAGGGAAGAAGAAGAAGGAAACGAAGAAGAGGGCGTGAGGAAGGAAGAAGAACGGGAAAATGAAAGGGAAAGGCTGATTTCTCTCTCCTCACCTAACCCATAAATGCCCACTTATCCTCCTAGCCACTTGTCAACTCCCCAATAAGCCACATGCTTCAAAATACACCCTACTCCCAAACTCTAATATACACTCTAGAATAACTCTCACTTACACCTCTACTTCTATACACATCCATATATTCTAGCTTAATTTCCTCTTCTCATTAATACACACACATATACAATATTTAAATAATTTAAATATTCCAATTTAACATATACATAAAATACACACACCAGACACGGACAGGCTCAAACTACTGGGGTGGTTTTGGGGTGTTACAATACTCCCCCACTTAACAGAATTTCGTCCTCGAAATTCATACCTGATCCAAACAACTGAGGATATTGCAATCTCATAGCTTCTTCTGGTTCCCATGTAGCTTCTTCAATACCGTGATGCTGCCACAAAACTTTAACTAACGGTATCTGCTTATTCCGAAGCTGTCTGATTTCTCTATCCAAAATCCTCTTCGGTTCTTCATCAAAAGAAAAGTCTGACTGAATCCGAACATCTTGCACTGGTAGCACGTGCGAAGGATCTGACCGATATCTCCGAAGCATAGACACATGGAAAACATCATGTAGCCTAGCTAACTCCAAAGGCAAAGCTAACTGATACGCTACTGGACCCACTTTCCTTAGAATCTCATACGGCCCAATAAATCGTGGACTTAACTTGCCTTTCTTTCCGAAACGGAGAACCTTACGCCATGGTGACACTTTCAGGAAAACTTTATCTCCAACTTCATACTGAATATCTCTACGCTTCAAATTAGCATAAGAACGCTGTCGATCTTTTGCTGCCTTCAAGTTCTGTTGCACAACCCTTACTTTTCTTCGGTATCCCGCACTATATCCGGACCTATCATAGCTTTTTCTGACAGTTCAGTCCAACATATTGGTGTTCTACACTTCCGTCCATACAGCGCTTCATAAGGAGCCATACCAATGCTCACTTGGTAGCTGTTGTTATATGCGAATTCCATCAATGACACATACCGATCCCAACTTCCTGAGAACTCTAAAGCACAACCTCGAAGCATATCCTCTAAGATCTGAATAACCCTTTCTGATTGCCCATCAGTTTGCGGATGGAAAGCAGTACTGAAATTCAACCGTGTTCCCAAGGCTGCCTGAAGTTCTTTCCAAAACTTAGATGTAAAGCGAGGATCTCGGTCTGATACAATGGATGACGGAATCCCATGCAACCGGACTATCTCATCCACATACAGTTCCGCCAACTTGTCCATCGAGTAATCCACTCGCACAGGTAGAAAATGTGCAGACTTTGACAACCGATCTACTATAACCCATACCGAATCATGTTTACGCTGAGTCATAGGTAAACCAGATACAAAATCCATCGTGATGTCATCCCATTTCCATTGAGGAATGGGTAAGGGATGAAGCAACCCCGATGGCACTTGATGCTCGGTTTTCACTTGCTGACAGGTAAGGCACCTTGAAACAAATTCTGTTATCTCTCTTTTCATTCCTGGCCACCAATAATATTGCTTCAAATCTTGATACATCTTATCCCCACCAGGATGCATAGTGAAGATTGAAGAGTGAGCTTCTTGTAACAATTTCTTTCTTAACTCATCAACATCAGGCACACATAACCGATTCCCATGCCTAAGCACTCCTTCACTGTCTATCCGATATTCTGTCCGCTTGCCCTCTTTCACTGCTTGCCAAACACGCTGAAGTACATGATCATCTAACTGTGCCCTTGAAATTTCAGATCTCAAACTTGGCTTAACTCTAAGTTGAGCAATTAGAGCACCTTCAGAATCAAACCTCCATCTACCTCGGTTAGCCAGCAAAGCAGACAAAGACTTCCTACTAAGAGCGTCCGCTACCACATTAGCTTTACCCGGATGGTAATCAATGATACAATCATAATCCTTAAAAAGTTATAACCATCTCCGCTGTCTCAAATTCAACTCCTTCTGTGTTAACAAGTACTTAAGACTCTTGTGATCGGTGAAAATTCTGCACGTTTCTCCATACAAGTAATGTCGCCAGACTTTAAGCGCAAACACTACCGCTGCCAACTCCAGATCGTGAGTCGGGTAGTTTCGCTCATGAGGCTTCAACTGTCTCGATGCATAAGCTATTACTTTATTCCCCTGCATCAGAACACACCCTAAGCCAATACCCGAAGCATCACTATACATCGTATATTCCTTACCCGAAACCGGCTGTGTAAGCACAGGAGCTTTAACCAACAACTCTTTCAACCGATCAAAACTGACTTGACACTTTTCAGTCCATACAAACTTGACATCCTTCCGCAGAAGCTTGGTCAAAGGAGATGCTATCACTGAAAACCCCTGAACAAACCGTCGGTAATACCCTGCTAATCCCAGAAAACTCCTCACTTCTGGCACATTCTTCGGAGGCATCCAATTAACAATCGCTTCAATCTTACTAGGATCAACCCGCACACCTTCCGCTGACACCACATGTCCAAGAAAGGCCACTTCTTTCAACCAAAACTCGCACTTACTGAGTTTCGCGTACAGCTGATGATCTCTTAACATTTGCAATACTAATCTAAGTTGTTCCTCATGCTCTTTGCGGTCTCGAGAGTACACCAAAATGTCGTCAATGAATACCACAACAAACTTATCCAGATACGGTCGGAAAACTCGGTTCATCAGATCCATAAAGGCTGCAGGCGCGTTGGTCAAACCGAAAGGCATCACTAAAAATTCATAGTGACCATAACGCGTCCGAAAAGCCGTCTTAGCCACATCCGCTTCTTTAACCCCCAACTGATAATAGCCTGACCTCAAATCTATCTTAGAGAATACCCCGGCTCCTCTCAACTGATCAAACAAGTCTTCAATCCTTGGCAATGGATACTTATTCTTGATGGTCACTTTGTTAAGCTGTCGATAGTCGATACACATCCGAAGGGTTCCATCCTTTTTCTTGACAAACAACACTGGAGCACCCCACGGTGACACACTAGGCCGGATGAATCCTTTATCCAACAATTCCTGTAACTGACTTTTCAATTCTTTCAATTCCATTGGAGCCATTCTATAAGGAGCCTTTGAAATCGGAGCTGTACCCGGCAGAATCTCTACTGACAATTCAACCTCTCTCTCGGGAGGTAACCCCGGTAACTCTTCCGGAAAAACATCGACAAAATCTCTTACAATCGGAATATCTTGAATCTTAACTTGACCTCTCCGTGAATCCAAAACCACAGCCAAAAACGCTTCACATCCCTTCCTGATAAATCTTCTAACTTTCATAGCTGATACCACATTATGCAAAGAACTACTTCCAATTCCTTTCACAATTACAGGCAAATGATTTTTATCTCTCAAAACCATTACTTTCCTATGACAGTCTACTACTGCTCGATGCTTATCTAGCCAATCCATTCCCAGAATAATATCAAACTCATGAAAAGGCAAACAAATCAGATCTACTACAAACTCAATATTTTGAATCTTCAAAGGACATTTCCGACAAACCCGATTAACCATAATACTCTGACCCAACGGACTGGATACACAAATTTCATATTCCATCTTCTCCTCACTACCCAAACTATCCCATAACTTACCAGAACACACATAGGAATGGGTAGACCCCGGGTCAATCAAAACATAAACTTCAGAATCAAGCAAAGAAAACTTACCGGCAATCACTTCAGGAGCATTCTGTTCCTCTCGGGCTTTCATAGCATAAGCTCTACCAGATGATGGCACAGGGCGATCCACTGTTTCCGAGGCTTCTCTATCTCGAGGTCTTCCACCTCGACCCCTTCCTCTACCTCTATTACGACTTCCTTGGGGTACATTAGATCCAGCTCGGCTCCCCTCTTGTTGTCCCAAAGGATCTCCATATCGACTCGGACAATTCGCAAGTAAATGGTCCGTAGAGCCACATCTAAAACAGCCTCCTGTTAACCACCGACACTCACCCCAATGTTGTTTATTACAATGAGAACATCGGGGAGGACCATCTCCTCTACCTGAGCCCGCTCCCCTGGAAGAACCCTGTCTTCTCCCTCTAGGGGCCGGACTAGCTACTGACTCCTCAACAAAATTTCCTTGTGATTCTCTTGGCCTCTTACCTGAAGAAGAGCCACCTCTTGCAGATTTTCTTCTTTGAGCTTTCTCTCTCAAAATATTCTCAGAACGCTCCGCCCTCAAGGCTGCTTGTACTAACTGATAATACCTCACATTCGGAGCCGACATCAATGATATTAACATCACTTTTAAAGATTCATTCAAGCCTGCTTCAAAATGCTGACATCTGAACTCTTCTGTGAGAACCCTTGGCGGCGCATATTTGCTCAACTTGGTAAACTCATCCTCATACTCAGCCACAGACATGGTTCTTTGCTTAAGAGTTAAAAACTGCGCCCACTTGGCATCCTTATATGCTTTGGTCACATACCGGTTCTGAAACTCATCCTCAAAGAACTCCCATGTTATCGGTTCAGGAATTTGCGGTTGACTAGTCACCAACTTCCACCAATCATAAGCTGAACCTTGTAACAAAGACAAGGCACACTCCACTTCTTGCTCCGGTGGACATCTTATCTCCTTAAGTACTCTAGCTGTCTTTTCTAACCACATCTCTGCTTTAGAAGATTCATCTATACCGGTACCAAAGAAATCCTCTGCACCATGCTTTCGCAGCCTTTCTATAGGTGCACTTGGTGCTGTCACTCTTTCAAGTACCCTTGTCATACTCTGAAGCATCGCTTCCATCGGTCCCAAAGGCACCTCAGGTCGTCCCCTAGGAGGTTGAGCCGGACCAGAAACTGAGGGATCCTGCTCTTGGGGATTTGCACTTTCTGCTGACCCCTCAAGTGATCCACGAGCGGACTCCATAGCTACAAAACATAAACGCAGTGCGCATTAGGCCAACACAACCCCAACAGACAAACTGACACACTGAAACCCAGTAACACCTAGAACCGATTGCTCTGATACCACCTAATGTCACACCCCAACCTATACCATGGATACTTCTGTTCCATGATTAGAGCGAGAAGTATCCCGATAGAAAGGAGTGTCACATCCCACTAGTACAAACATGTAACCATCACATTCGAAAGAATTACATATTCAGTACAAATAAAAACTTTAGTAGAAAGAAGAGGATAATAGAACAAAATGAGTACTCTTATTAATATACAGAAATAGTTCTTTACATATTACATCAGATTACAAAAAGGACCAATTTACAAAAGCCCAAGATACACTGTTCCAAAAGGGCCATCAAAATAATACATAGTTCAAAGGCTAACAAAACATTAGGCTATTACAAAAGAAGGAAAGCCTAAACTATAAAACTTCTGAACTCTAGTTGCGTTGGCCTTCCCGATGCGACACGCCCAGAACACGCGTACAAAAACCTTCCACACCTGCACGGATAAACACCCGTGCTAAGCGAAATCGCTTAGTGGGGAAATACACAATGCATGACCGCCACTCCCAGTGACGGTAACAGAAAACACATGATAATCATACAATTATATATATATATGAAGATATATCATCATACATATCCAATTCATTTAATTGCATTCACATTCAGAATTCTTGCACAAAGGCACTCAATAACACCTGCTTAATCATAATGAGTGGATAACGAGTACACATAGATACTTGAGAGTATCGGTTCTATATGATAAACACATAGATACCCAAAGGTATCAAACATTCTTTTTATTTTATTCCAAGTTGTTACACATAGAATCTTAAGAAAGATTCAAACAAAGGGATCGCGAGGATCCAGTCGGGGGACCTGATCAGGGTCCAAATCGTACACATAGCTGCAGCGGCACATAACTCTATTAGGCATGCCTAACTATCCACTTATCCGACATTAGCAGGTTATGCAAAATACTCTCACATTTTCATACATGTAATTCATGTAAATAGATAGTCAAAGTTTTAATGGAAACTGTATGCAAAAGAAAGTAAGTCATTAAGCAAAAAGGAAAAGAAATCACATTTGGAAACTGCGTCTGTCGCGCTCGCGACGGTTATCGCGATCGCGACAGAGACCAAACACATCTCCCCGCCAAGTCTCGCGGTCGCGAGAAGGTCTCGCGCTCGCGAGAGGACAAAAGCATCACCCTCTGTCGCGCTCGCGACAGTCGTCGCGCTCGCGACAGAAGACAGTCTTTCCATTTCTATCGTGCTCGCGACTACGGCGCGCTCGCGACAGAGGAGAATCCTGCATTCGCTCGGAGGTTGAGCGCTCTGTCGCGCTCGCGACATATGTCGCGGTCGCGACAGAGAGTTCCCTATCGAGCTCTTGGCGCGACACTTCTCGCGCCGGCGCGAGGGTTGGAAGCCCCGCGCTCTGTCGCGCTCGCGACAGTGTCGCGATCGCGACAGACACGGGATTTCCAGCTCTTACGCCCAATTTCTGCAGAATTCTTACCAAATTCACATCCAAACTTCCAAATTTGATTCCAAACCTCAAAATTCAGCAATACACTCATCCACAACTCATAATATGACTAAAAACCCAGCTTTACCATAATTTATTTCAATTAAATCAAATCAAATACATGCCCAATTCCAAGAAATCCCAAAACAGCAAATTCTACAACACTAACAACCATTCACATGATCTCTCACAAATCATTCAACAATATTCATTCTTTTACATCACATATCACTTTACTTTCAATTTAAGTTATAACCACTCAACTCATAATCCTAATCAAAGCATAAACACATTCATAAAACTCAAATCACAAAATACACAAAAATATGAAAAATTCCCAAACCTTCTCTCCTTAGCTCCTAATCGCGAGCTCCGCTTCCGCTTGCGATTCCTTTTCCTTTATCAGGTCTAGGAGCCTCCTCTGAACCATAAACCCATAACAATCAAGATTAATTTTACAACTACCCATAAACAAAATACATGTAACTAAACCTAGAGAAGAGGAAGAAGAAGCAAATCTAAAACCCTAACTCACCTTTAAGCTTCCAAAACCCACAAGCTAATCACTATAATTACTTAATTTAAGGAAGTGGGAGCAAGGTTGTGCAAAGAAAAGGAAGAACAAGGGAAGAAGAAGAAGGAAACGAAGAAGAGGGCGTGAGGAAGGAAGAAGAACGGGAAAATGAAAGGGAAAGGCTGATTTCTCTCTCCTCACCTAACCCATAAATGCCCACTTATCCTCCTAGCCACTTGTCAACTCCCCAATAAGCCACATGCTTCAAAATACACCCTACTCCCAAACTCTAATATACACTCTAGAATAACTCTCACTTACACCTCTACTTCTATACACATCCATATATTCTAGCTTAATTTCCTCTTCTCACTAATACACACACATATACAATATTTAAATAATTTAAATATTCCAATTTAACATATACATAAAATACACACACCAGACACGGACAGGCTCAAACTACTGGGGTGGTTTTGGGGTGTTACAGGATTCCTAGGCCCTTGAACAATCACAGTCAAGAACATATATGCCTCATTCATACACATCCATAAAAGCAAATTATAAGGAGTAATTATGATTGGCCATGACGAATATTGATGGCCTGATTGAATAAAAGGTTGAAACTCGTTAGTGCTCAAATATAGCCGAACATTTCGAGGTTCAGCAGCAAAATTAGGATGGATGTTATTGAAATGTTTCCATGCGACTGCATTCGATGGATGACTCATTATTCCATCTGCGTTTTCGTGTTCATCATGCCATCTCTTGTGGAGTGCAGTAACTTTAGATGCATATAGCCTTTGAAGTCTCGGGGTTAGCGAAAAATAATACATATGTTTCCAAGGTACCAATTTCTGCTTCTTAGTACAATTTCTTAATTTGTGCCTAGGTTGACTACAAAATTTGCAATCTTGTAAATCCACGTCATCCCTCCAAAATAACATATATCCTAACCTGCAACGGGGTTAGCGAAAAATAATACATATGTTTTCGTGTTCATCATGCCATCTCTTGTGGACAGATCAGCACCGGAGTAGGGAGACCAACGGTGCACCACGCCAAGGGACAAACGTTGCTGGAGCAGGGAGAGCAGCTGGAAGCAAAAACAAAGTGACTTTATATTTAGAATTAACTATATATAGTTAAAAAAAAGGGCCATATAAAAGTTAATCAAATGATAAATTCGAAATACAACGATTATTACAAAATTATTTGAGGCAATTTTAACTTTAATTACACTATTTAATTTGCTAAATCAAAATAACGACGCAAATTTGTCATATAATGATCATCATCATTACAACAACAACAACAACAACAACAATAATAATAATAATAACAATAATAATAATAAACTTAATTTCTCAAATTTTTAGATTTTATTATTGATTAGTAGTAATAATACTAATAATATTCTTAAATAAATTATTAAGATTATTATTTTTTAATAATACTAACAATAATAAATTTATCATTTCATTATTTAATAATAGTCTAACTAATACAAATAATAATAATAATAATATAATTTACAAAAATTATTCATATTATTATTTAATAATAATAATAATAATAATTAACATAAATAATAATAATAATAAATTATTCAGAATTTATGTTAATAGTAATAACATGTATAATAATAATAATAATAATAATAATAATAATAATAATAATAATAATAATAAATAAATAAATAAATAAATACATATAAAAGAACAAAAATCTGCTTAACTAAAGTCGGCGGAGGGGAAGGGAAGGCAGACCGACACCGGAGCAGGGAGACCAGCCGTGCACCACGCTGCTAGAGGAGGGAGACAAGGTGGAAGCAACGGCAGAGGGAAGGGGAATCGGGAAGGAAGGGGAAGGGGAAGCGGGAAGGAAGGGGGGGGGGAGGGGAGGAAAGTCGCCGGCCGGGGGGAAGAGGAGTCGGATCGGCGCCGCAGGGAAGATCTGCGCCGGGGGAGAAACGCCGGGGGTGTGGCGACGATGGGTCATGCTGGAGAGAGGGAAAAGAGAGAGGAGAGAGGAGAGAGAAAACGGCAGCCTTTTATAGGCTGCCTCAATAGCGACGGAAATGTACTTTCGTCGCTATATGTAGCGACGAAAAATGGACTTCCGTCGCTAAATTTAGCGACGAAAGTACATTTTCGTCGCTATAAAAATAAATTATTAATTGTAAATTATTTTAGCGACGGACAAAATATTCCATCGCTATTTACCGATGAGAAAAAATTTTCGTCGTTAAATATTAACGACGGAACGAAAATTTAGTCGCTAAAATCCATCCCAATCAAAATTTAGCGACGCAATATTTTTTCGTCGCTAATTTTCATTATCAAAATTAGAGGGAAATTATTCTCGCCATTTTTGGCGACCGAAATTTTTTTCCGCCGCTGAATTGATTTTCTGTCGCTATTTAGCAACTATTTAGCGACGAAATTTCATTTCCATCGCTAAATAGCAATAGAATGATTTTCGTCGCTAAATATTGATTCTTGTACTGTTATATAAATGTCTAATCGCGGAGCCAAAAAAAATTGTTTTAAGGATCCATAAAAAATTCTATTTGGAGGCCAAGAAATTGAAAAATTTTTGTTGGAAAAATGTTTAATTTGACTAGGTTAAATAGTATTAAAATTAGCTTTTAGGCCAAAGCAGAACATAATTTTTTGCTATATGTCATTGATAAGTTTTTAACAAATTATTTTACCTACTATATATTTTTATTACAATATTATGAATTTTTATTAAAATTATAGAGTGAATTATGTAAAAATAAGTGTTACTTTAATAGCATGAGTTAAAAATTGCATGTGAATTTGGTTGTACGATGAAAGGAATAATAAAACAATGAAAAAAAATAAATTGTAAACATAAGGATCTAATTAATTAATTTCTTTTTCATTATTTGCTAAATTTCAAATACACATTTTTAGTTTTTTTAAATCAAAATAAGAGTGTAATTTTAACATTTTGAATAGTCAATTAGTAAAGTTTAAACACCTGAAAGTTAAATTAAAAGCTATTTTAATTTTTAGAGTTTTTATATATGCTATATTTAGTTGTATATATAAAATTTGGAAGATTGAAATGAAAATATACTCTTAATTTTTGAAATTGATACTGTAACACCCCGACTTGACCCTAGAAGTCCTGGTTAAATTTTTGTTGGATTGTATTAAGTTTAAGAGTGATTATGTGTGAGAAAGTGCTGTCGCGAGTGCGACTAGCATTGCAAGCGCGACAGAACCCTCTGGCGGACAGTCAGCTTAATTGAGATTTTTGACATGTGGCATCGTAGGAGTTTGACATGTGGCAAGAAGAGAGATGGCCTTGGCAAGGAGATTTAGTTGTGTGCTTATATTAATGTGACACATGGCATTGTAGGGAGGAGACACTTGGCAAGGCTAAAGGTAACTCATGGTTAGTGAGATAAGTGATGAAATTAATATGGTAATTGGCATTAATTGGGAATACTTAATTTTGGATTAGCTTTGACCAACCACCTTCTTTCCTTTCCATTCTTTGCTTGCCTTTACTTTGCCTTATTTTTTCTTTTCTTTCCTTGGGTCTGCCGTGCTCTTTCTTTTCCTTTTATTTTGAGTTGCTTGATAAGAGAACCTCTTGGATTGGTTTGAAGAGCAAGAGAAAAGGTAAGTTTGGTTGGTTTTCCGATCTGACCTCCTTTTTCTTTCTATTTTTGATTTAAAGTGAGAAACAAGGTTTGATTCTTGGATTTTATTTGTATGATTTTGTTGAAACTTGGGATAAAAGACTGGACAAAGGCAAAGAGAAGAGTGGAATCGAGTAAGAGAGCATCGCTCAAGCTAACCTAGAGGTCGGGATCGTGTGTGATTTCAATTTCTGTTCATTTTGATTGCTTCCGGTGTTTTGTGGTATATGTGAATATATGTTTATGATATATTTGTGTATATATGCTTATGAGTATGTGACTTGATCATTTGAGTTTTGATGATGAAGTTTGCTTTTGGCAAATTCTGTTCATTTTGTATCTGACCTATGTGAAGTTTTTTTTTATCATAATTAGAGTTCCAGACCTCTAAATTGAGTGCTTATTAAGCCATTAGAACCACGACTTCTATTTCTATAAAAGTCATAGAAACGACCTTGAACAAATTCTTGCTCTAAAACCCTAAAAATTGGCAAAAACAGAGGTGTCTCTACTTTGGCCGGTTCATTTGAGCAGGTCAGATATTTTTGGATCATATTTGATGTTATAGATGTTCTATTGACCTAAAAATTGTCCCATTTGAAAGTTAACATCCAATGGAACAATCGTTAAGAGAGAGTTTTGCCAAAAAATGAGATTTAGATATTGGTTTAGGCTGTACAAAATAGAGTAGTGAAGCAGTCCTGAGTTTTCGCTTTTGTTTTGCTATTTTGGGTATGTCACGGTCACAACCAATTGGTTGTCACTATAACCAACGCCCAGACAAGGCAGAATTGATTATTTTTGGACCTTATAGTCACAACCAAGTGGTTGCCACCGTGACCATCCCCTGTTTTGCATATTTTGAGTATTTTTTTTCCCGAAATGTACCCGAACTTCATTGCAAGTTCCTATAGCATGTCCAACTCATTTCTAACCATATGAAATGAGTATGTGAGTAGTTGTCAATGGAATTTATATGTAAATGATGCTATGGCATAAGAGTTTAATAATGGAATTAAACGTATTCATGCTTTTTTAATTGTTGAACATGACTTGCCATGTGATATTAATTATATACGCTTGAATCATGATATAATGTTTGAGTAATTGTATTGTACATGATGGAGTGTATAAAGTCTTTATATTAAGCCTGAATGGTCATAGTAGTGGATAGATAAGCATGCTTATAAAGGGTTAGAGTGCAGCTGCCACAGTGACCTTAATTGGTTTAACGACGAATACCCAGAGTATTCATTTTTAGTTAAGTCTCTAGAGTTTGATACTGTTTATCAGTATTTAAAGTAAAGTACCCGTATCCACAAATGTTGAGAGCTTAGGCTAATGTATATTCTGTAGTGTACAAGAGGTGAAGTAGAGATATGTAAATGTACATGAATATAATATAATATGACATGTTACTGATATCGTTGCCATATATGGATTTTTGCATTATGAATGAGTTAAAGTATGATGGTATTTGATTATAAGATTGCGTACATGATTATTTGTATATAAAACGACTATCAATATGCTTGTGTTATATCAGTGACTTCATTCGAAGTCTATTATGTGTGTTTATCCCCACTAAGCGTTATCGCTTAGCACGGGTGTTTATCCATGTAGGTTTTCAGGACTGGACCAGAGGGTGCACATCTACAGGTCAAGGCCACTAGGAGCTTTTATAGAAATCTTTTTGTACTAGATAGAGTTGCTTACATTTTGAGTAACATCATTATGTACATAGGAAGCATAGTATCATAATGTAAATGTTAACCGTATGGTATATGTACCGAAGATGTATATATATAAAGTTTTTGTAATGTGTATAGTTTATATGTATATATAAGAGCAGTATGTTTGGCCCAAAATATTCTTATATTTTTATTGTTATTGCTTCCACTATAGTATATGTATGTGTGTGTGTGTGTTCGCGTAGCGCTCCGATATCCTCCCAAGGGGTATTGGGATGTTACATTTAGTGGTATCAGAGTATAGGTTAGAGGTTCTGGTCTATTAGATGATAGAGTATAGTATATATGTGTGAGTTTGTTAGAGTTATGGCCTAATGCAGATGTTCTTTGTTTTGTAGAGTATAGATGGAGTCCGACCCGAGTGAGAATGTCGGAGAGACCACGGGTAGTGTGAATCCAGCTCATGGGGATCCTCGTATGCATGAGCACGATAGAGATGGAAGAGCTGGTCCTATTTAGGACAATCCAGCATTGATGCAAGGGTTAGTGCATATTTTGGATAGATTGACAGCTCCTAAGGCACCCACGGACCTCATAAGAACGAGAGGGGCTGAAGAATTCCATGGGACATCACTGGATCAATCTAATATAGCAGAATTTTTGCTAGAGAGGACAGGAAGGATCCTACCAGAGATCAATTGTCCACCGAATCAGAGGGTACCTTGCGTCGTATCATTGCTGCAGGGTGCAACTTATGATTGGTGGGAATTGGTGTTGAGGAATCCCTAGAGGCCAGTGGAACTATCATGGGATTTCTTTGTCCATGAATTT
Organism: Excoecaria cochinchinensis; assembly: GCA_947683425.1. Classification (NCBI taxonomy): domain Eukaryota; kingdom Viridiplantae; phylum Streptophyta; class Magnoliopsida; order Malpighiales; family Euphorbiaceae; genus Excoecaria; species Excoecaria cochinchinensis. The sequence goes on from CANTUQ010000105.1 coordinate 4,444,405, forward strand.
AAAGAAAAATATGTGACTAAGGCCTATAGGGAGGCAAAGTGGAGAGAGTTTGTGAGCTTTAAGCAAAAGAACATGACAGTAGGGGAGTATGAGAAAGAGTTTACCCGTTTGAGTAAATATGTGCCTAACATCCTGTTGACTGAGGACTTCAGGTGTCGACAGTTCGAGGATGGGTTAAGAGAAAGTATTAGAAGACCCTTGTCTGCTAAGGTTGCTTTGCAACTGGTGAACTACTATTGATTGGTACTGGCAACCATTAAGTTAGAGGAGTCAGAATTGTTGAAGCAGCAGAGAGAGCAAAAGAGAAAGTTCCTGAAAGAAAATGAAAGTTCTGGTAAAAGAGCTAGAGAAGTGATGAGAGGAAGAGATAAACAAGAATCAGTGCAAGTGCTACCGTCAGTTGGGAGTGTAAGACCCCCTACCAGTAGAGGAACTGTAACTCCAAAATGTGAACATTGTGAGAGACACCACTGAGGTGAGTGTAGGAAACTCACCGGAGCTTGTTTTAGGTGTGGCAACATGGAACACATGCTCGCCAATTGCCCTAAGTCACGAGAGAATTTAGCCTCCCAAGCAAGTAAAGAAAATGTGGATATGTCTGGAGCTGCAAGAATTGGACGAGGAAGAGGTCAAGCTGTTCGTATGCCTTCAGAAATAGTTGAGAAGCCAATCACTATTGGTGGTCTAGCTAGAGTGTATGCTATGATCAGAGAGGCCATGGAGGAGCCTATAGGGTCATTTGGTAAGTTATTAATTGATTAAGATTCTGCATTTGATTAATTGCAAAGTATGGTTTGCTCATGTTGTAACACCCCGAAATAGCCCTAGAAGAATTATAGAATTTTGGGTTCAAGAAAGATTAGTGTTGTGTGTGTGAGTCCTGTCGCGCCCGCGACACAGAACCACTCCGGTGTTAGGGTATTTAAATTGGAATTTTTAATTTGTGGCTTGAAGAAGAGTGACACATGGCACCGTACGGAAGTGACATGTGGCAAGGGATTAAGTTAGATTAAAGAGGAATAAGTGACCCAAAAGGAAAGAAGACACTTGGCTTAGTAAGGATAATTATGAATTAATGAGGTTAGTGAGCATTAAATGAGCAGTAAATTTTGGATTGACTTAGAACATCTGCCCTTTTCATTCCTCTTCTTCACGTTAGTTTCTTTCTTTTCTCTTGTTCTACTCCTTTCTTCGTTTCTTCTTTCTTCTTCTTTACATGTTTTGAGTGATTCATTTGGTTTGGCTTTGAGAGGGGTTAGTAGAGCTTGATTAGGTCTCCTAAGAAGGTAAGTAATGCTATTTAGTTAGTATTGGTCTTCTTCTTTTATCTTATTTCTGTTTTTGATTTGAAGTAAGAGAGAAGAGTAACTTTGGTGTGTTGAATGGTTTGTGTATGGAAGCTGTGGACAAGAGGCCCAATAAAGGCAAAGAGAAGGTCGGAGCCGAGTAGAGAACGCGGTTCAACGTCCTAGAGGTAGGGATCGTGTGCGGTTTTTTTTCCTATTTTGCATGTGTTGTGACTTTGAATGTTTTAATAGAGACTTAATTGTATAAAGAAATGTACTTGGAGCTTAAATTAGCTCAATTGTTTGTTTAAGTGTGTGAAATCATTGTGATTGCTTGTAGTGTCTTAATGTCTAAAGTGATTGTGTAATTTGAGTGAAAAACTTAGTTATGAGCATGATTTATAGGGCAATTACATGTTAAAAGAGGAGTGGTTGCATGTGAAAACAAAATAGTTGGTTTGGGTTTTGTTTGAGTTTAACTGTGTGTGGATTTTTGCCGTTGGAATTGGGAAACACGCTTCTGTCGCGAGCGCGACATAAGCAGCGATCGCGACAGAATCGCGTCTTTCATTTCCGTAGGAAGCGAGTTGGAATTTGGTTTTCAGAGTTGTGAGGAGAGAGTCACGAGACGTGAGGGTAGGTCACGACTCGTGACCCTGGGGCGAGCCTCGTCACGAGGCATGAGATGGCATCACGTCCCGCGATGCCTCTCTCTCATTTTGCTGTGAGAGTTCCGTCACGAGACGCGATGAGAAGTCACGTCGCGTGACCTTCCTCCGGCGAGGCGTGAGATGGCATCACGACCCGTGATGCCCTCTCTCTGTTGTGAGGATCCTGTCACGAGTCGTGATGGGCAGTCATGACTCGTGACCCCTTCCTTCCTGGTGGGCGTGAAGCGAAGCAGATCGTCACGAGCCGCAATCGCGTGTGCGACTCGTGACGGCCCTGTTTCCTTAGGCTACTATCGCGAGCGCGACACAAGTCGCGGTCGCGACAGTGAGTTGTTTTTTGCCTGTTTTGTCTTGTTTTTGTCTTTTGCTCCTGTTTTGAGTTATTAAAGGTCTAAATGGATCTTGCATGTTATCATTTAGCCTGTGTTTGGTTTAAATCATCTTTTAAATCTCTTATATGATTAATAACCTTAAATATGCTTGATTATTAAAAGCTATACAGAAATTAAATGTATTTGAATTACAGTAAATGAGTTGATATCTGTGTACGGTATGTGAGTTGTATTTGAGCCTGATTACCGTTATAGTGGATAGATAAGCATGCTTATAAAGGGCTATAGTGCAGCTACTACATGTTGGCCTTAATTGTGCCCAGAGTTCGAATACCTCGTGTATTCCATAGAGTTTGAGTTAATTCTCCACATGTAAGATACCGTAAGCGGTATCTAGAGTTACCCGTATCCACCGTGAAAGGAATTCAGGCTTATTGTTATTGCTAGTGTATAGTGAACATGAAATGATTGTATATAGTGTTACGAATAAAAGTTAAAGTACATGAGAATAATGAAACGTGATAGTTGTGTATACAAGTATATGTTTATATGAATTGGAATACATGATTTACATGAGTGTGAAAATATATGCATGTGTGCTTTAACTAATATATGTGGTGTATATATAATTTATTTTGAGACTTCGAAAGATGTCCCTTGCATTGTTTTCATCCCCACTAAGCGTTATCGCTTAGCACGGATGTTTGTTTCCGTGTAGGTTACAGGTTTGAATCAGAGAACGTGCATCTGCAGGTCAAGGGCCACTAGGAGCTTTTGTTATATCTTTTTGTATAAGTTATAGATAGAGTTTTACATTTTGAGTAACATCATTATGTAATAAAAAGTATAGTTGTTACATGTAATCGTTAAAAGTATATGTATATGAATCAAAAAATGAACTTCTATAAGCATAAAGTTTTTGTAAAATGTACAGTTTACATGTATAATAAAAGTAATTTTGTTTGGGCCCAACTTATTTCTAATTATTTGTTATTACCGCTTCCGCTAGTGCATGTATATGTATGTGTATACGTAAGTGTCCGCGTAGCGCCCCGATATTCCTTATCGGGGGTATGGGGGTGTTACACATGTGGTTAGTAGCGAGGAAATTTCGAGGACGAAATTTCTTATGGGGGAGAGATTTGTAACACCCCGACTTGACCCTAGAAGTCCTGGTTAAATTTCTGTTTGATTGTAGAGTGTTGTCGCGAGTGCGACAGAACCCTCTAGCGGACAATCAGCTTAATTGAGATTTTTGACATGTGGCATCGTAGGAGTTTGACATGTGGCAAGAAGAGAGATGGACTAAGCAAGGAGATTTAGTTGTATGCTTATATTAATGTGACACATGGCATTGTAGGGAGGAGACACTTGGCAAGGCTAAAGGTAACTCATGGTTAATGAGATAAGTGATGAAATTAATATGGTAATTGGCATTAATTGGGAATAGTTAATTTTGGATTAGCTTTGACCAGCCACCTTCTTTCCTTTCCATTCTTTGCTTGCCTTTACTTTGCCTTATTTTTTCTTTTCTTTCCTTGGGTCTTCCGTGCTCTTTCTTTTCCTTTTATTTTGAGTTGCTTAATAAGAGAACCTCTTGGATTGGTTTGAAGAGGAAGAGAAAAGGTAAGTTTGGTTGGTTTTCCGATTTGACCTCCTTTTTCTTTTTGTTTTTGATTTAAAGTGAGAAACAAGGTTTGATTTTTGGATTTTATTTGTATGATTTTGTTGAAGCTTGGGATAAAAGACTGGACAAAGGCAAAGAGAAGAGTGGAATTGAGTAAGAGAGCATCGTTCAAGCTAACCTAGAGGTCGGGATTGTGCGTGATTTTAATTTCTATTCATTTTAATTGCTTGCAGTGTTTTGTGGTATATGTGAATATATGTTTATTATATATGTGTGTATATATGCTTATGAGTATGTGACTTGATAATTTGAGTGTGTGATGATGATAAAGTTTGGTTTTGGCAAATTCTGTTCATTTTGTATCTGACCTCTGTGAAGTGTTTTTGTCATAAGTAGAGTTCTAGAACTCTAAATTGAGTGATTCTTGATCCATTAGAACCAAAACCTTTATTTTTATAAAAGTCGTAGAAACAACCTTGAGCAAATTCTTGCTCTAAGACATTAAAAATTGGCAAACACATAGGTGTTTTTACTTTGGCCGGTTCATTTGAGCAGGTCAGATTGTTTAGATCATATCTGATGTTATAGATGTCCTGTTGACCAGAAAATTGTAGCATTTGAAATTTAACATCCTAGGGAACAATTATTAAGAGAGAGTTTTGCAAAAAAATGAGGTTTATACGTTGGTTTAGGCTGTACAAAATAGAGTAGTGAAGCAATCCTGAGTTTTCGCTTCTGTTTTGCTATTTTGGGTATGTCACGGTCACAACCAATTGGTTGCCACTGTGACCAATGCCCAGACAAGGCAGAATTGAATATTTTTAGACCTCACGGTCACAACCAAGTGGTTGCCACCGTGACCATCCCCTGTTTTGCATATTTTGAGTGTTTTTCTTTCCGAAATGTACCCGAACTTCATTGCAAGTTCCTGTAGCATGTCCAACTCATTTCTAACCATATGAAATGAGTATGTGAGTGGTTGTCAATGGAATTTATATGTAAATGATGCTATGGCATAAGAGTTTAATAATGGAATTAAACGTATTCATGCTCTTTTAATTGTTGAACATGACTTGCCATGTGATATTAATTATATACACTTGAATCATGATATAATGTTTGAGTAATTGTATTGTACATGATGGAGTGTATAGAGTCTTTATGTTAAGCCTGAATGGTCATAATAGTGGATAGATAAGCATGCTTATAAAGGGTTAGAGTGCAGCTGCCACAGTGACCTTAATTATTTTAACGACGAATACCCAGAGTATTCATTTTGAGTTAAGTTTCTAGAGTTCGATAATGTTTATCAGTATTTAAATTAAAGTACCCGTATCCACAATTGTTGAGAGTTCAGGCTAACGTATATTCTGTAGTGTACAAGAGGTGAAGTAGAGATATGTAAATGTACATGAATATAATATAATATGACATGTTATTGATATCGTTGCCATATATGGATTTCTGCATTATGAATGAGTTAAAGTATGATGGTATTTGATTACAAGATTGCGTACATGATTATTTGTATATAAAACGACTATCAATATGCTTGTGTTATATCTGTGACTTCATTTGAAGTCTATTATGTCTGTTTATCCCCACTAAGTGTTATCACTTAGCACGGGTGTTTATCCGTGTAGGTTTTCAGGACTGGACCAGAGGGTGCACATCTGCAAGTCAAGGCCACTAGGAGCTTTTATAAAAATCTTTTTGTACTAGATAGAGTTCCTTACATTTTAAGTAACATCATTATGTATATAGGAAGCATAGTATCATAATGTAAATGTTAACCCTATGGTATATGTACCGAAGATGTATATGTATAAAGTTTTTGTAATGTGTACAGTTTATATGTATATATAAGAGCAGTATATTTTTCCCAAAATATTCTTATATTTTTATTGTTATTGCTTCCGCTATAGTACATGTGTGTGTGTGTTCGCGTAGCCCTCCGATATCCTCCCAAGGGGTATTGGGATGTTACAGATACATGTACCATATAAGTAATTTTTTAAATTAGAGGTCACAAACCGGCACTCAGCCCCACCACAAGCCATGTGTATGCCATCCATCATCAGTTACTTAATGGTTGGATTAAATATTGATATAGAGAGGAATTTTCATTCATTGGTTTGGCATGCTTTTACAGTTGCAAGAAAACAAAGCTGGTCACAATAAAATGGCAAATGTGGACAGTGAGAGAGATGGAATTAGGCATATTGGCAAACTTTGCATAAGGCAAAAGTTGGGCCTTGCATATGGATAGTCTATATATTATATATCTTTTTTAGTATATTTTAGACATAATTTGTTAGTCTTTATCAGTATTTCTAATATTTTATGATTGTTTTAGGTACTTTTATAGTTTATTATGTTTTTAATCTAATTTAGTTTGTTTTTGTGGTTTTTTGAAGTAATAAGAAGCAGAGCTATTCAACATTCATTGAAAAGATAACATAGGAGTTGGTATATAACACCCTATATCTAGTCTAATGAGTGAGCCGGATAGAAATATCACAACCTATCTTAAGATCCATAATATGTCACACCCCGTTATCCCCCTAGTAGTTTGAGCCATGATTGCATGTGTGTTTGTGAGTTTTTTGGCACGTGTTAATGGTATTTTGGGTTATATGCATGTTTTGTGGGCTTCATTAGAGTGTGGGTGCATCTATGATATTAGGGTGTGTGTGTGTACAGGTCTTGTTAGTGTGTGTGCATGCTCATAGGGGAGTAGTGTGTGAATTAGTGAGGGTTAGTCTTGTGTGTAGTGTCTTGCATGAGTGTAAGGTGTGAGTGCTCAAGATCCACCAAAGATACGGTGACATATGGCTAGGGTTTTAGGAAGTAGGTATAAATAGAAGGAGAGAGAAAAAGGAGCAACCATTTTGCTGCCTCTTTCCCATTTTTCTTCCTCTTCTCTTTATCTCTTCTTCCTCTTTTCTCTTCAAGTGTGCCCTAGCTTGGATCCAAGTGGTTTTGGTAGAAATTGATCATCTCTTTAGCTTTATTGGTAAGTTTTAGTGGGTTTTCTCTTCTTCTTCATCTTTTCTCTTGATCTTTGTTAGATGTGTTCTTAATCTAGGATTTTTATGTTTGTATGGTTCTTGGGTTTCCGAATTTAGAAGTGCCTACTCGTGATCCCAAGGGAAAAGAGAAGGCGAGTGGGAGCGGAGCTTGCAAATAGGAGCATAGGAATTTACAGGTTTGGGAATTTATTTGAATTTGTTGCACTTTTGTGATTTGGTATGTTTGAATGATTTTCTGGAAAATTTGAGGTTTGATGAGGCTCATGTTAGTGCAAATGTTATGGGTTTTGGTTTGATTTAAGTTGTGACGTATGAATGATGAATTATTGGAGCAAATTTTAAGTTTGATGAACTTTACTGAAATTTTTTAGGTTTGTCACTTTTGAGAAGTTTGATCATGTTAATTCATGATTTGATTGTGTTAATTGTTGTAAAAGTTGTGTTTTATGTTGTTTATGATGTGGGTAATGATCAATTTGTGTGGGATTAAGTTTTGAAGTCAATTGGAGGTTTGGGTGATTTTGGGAGTGTGATTTTCTGCAGATTTTCGCATAAGAGCTGGTAATCACGACTCTATCGCGAGCGCGATAGAGCTCGGTGAATTCAGCCTTTGCGCGTGGTCGAACATTCGGTTGCCGAGCCGCCGCAGCAAGAGCTCTCTATCGCGAGCGCAACAAAGCGCTCGGCTACCAAGCGAATTTGGGCAGTTCTCTATCGCGAGCGCAACAGCTTTGGCTGGCCGCTCACTATCGCGAGCGCGACAGTGAGATGTGCTTCTGTCTCTATGCGAGCATAAAGACTGCCGCGATCGTGACCTGGGGCCAGTTTTGCCTCTGTCGCGAGCGCGACAGTGAGCCTCCACCTGCCCTGTTTTTTCGATTTTGCCCTTTTCTTCTAAAATGAATTTCATATCTTTTCTACATGGGTTTTTACTACTGTATGGGAATAAATATGCTTATATATGTATAATATTATGATTTTTTTATGATAAATTATACGTTATGCATTGGAACATGAATTATATTATTCATTATCTGCAAGAGTCAATTTAGTGGATAGTTAGGTATGCCTAATAGAGTTTAATAGTTGCAGCCCTCAGTTCTGTTTTGGACCTTGATCAGGTCCCTGTTTGGTTCCTTGCGAACCTCAATGTGTTTGGATCTTATTTAAGATCCCCTCTGTATAATGTTTTTGAGTGAGAAAATGTGATGTTTCTTTTCGATTTGTACCCGTAAGGTACCGCCATGCGTTCACTCGTTATCTGCTACTATGAGTCAGCGGGTGTTATACTTCATTGTGTTATCAGAATGTGAATCCGAATGACTATGATTATAAGTATGTGAATCAGTTAGCATATGAATGTGATTATGAGCCTTTGAATGCTTATGAATGCGATTCGATTATGATTATATCATATGTGATTATCAACTTATGCCACTATGTATGCGATCTGCCTTGACGACCATTGTGAATGGCCGTCCATATTATTGTTGTTTATTTCCCCACTAAGCGTTATCGCTTAGCACGGGTGTTTCATCCGTGCAGGTGCGGCAGGTGTATAGCTTTTGGGAGAGTCGCCATAAGTTAAGCCAACATAGAGGGAATTGATGTTAGGACTTACCTTTTTGTATTATTATTCTTTTTGTAATTGTGAATGCTTGTCTGTCACCTTTTTACTCTGTCTGCCTCTCGCTGGCAAGCTTTGCACCCGTCTCCCTTCCTACCCGTGACTCGCTGAGTTGCACTTGTAACTCACTGAGTCACGGGCACAAGTTAGCTGAGTCATGACAAAAGGGCACATTTGTAATTTCAACTTCATTTTCACTACTGCCCTTCTGTGGGAGCGAGTGCCGCCCGTCTATGGGGATTTTTGCACCTTTTTTCCATTTTCAATGTGGGAAAAATGGGATAATATGTTGAATTTTTAAAAAATAGATTTGGGAGGAAATATTTTGAGAGAGATTTTTAGGGATCAGACGTTGGGAATATTTCTTGAATTTGGGATAGATTTGAGGAGAGTTTTTTCCAAAAATCAGGGATTTTCCATTCTTGAAAAAGGGGATAAAAACCTTACAGAAAAGAAAAGAAGGTGGTTATTTGAAAAAGGGTTTTCAAAAAAAAGAAAGGTAGAAAAAGAGAGTTCATGGATAGATTCTTGAATTTAACTGTGAAATCTAAGGATAGGATAATAAAAACATGGTTCTCCTTGTTTCTTGTAACCAAATACACTGAGGGTAATATTCTAGGATCGGTCATCTATTTTCTTTGTGTTTAAAATCAATCAAATATCATGTAGTTATTTTTTTTGATCCATTATTTGAGATATTGATTTGTTTGATTTTCTGTGATTTCATGTTATTTTGCATGCTTAGGTATTTCTTCTAGGTTTATTATGCCATGATTGATTGAAAATAACTAAGAATCATGTAGAAAGGCATGTTTATAGGTTTTTATCCATTAATGCATTTTTATTTTTAAATCTGTGATTTTTTACTATTTTGAGTTTTCCATGATTTAAATAAGTTTTTAGAGTTATAGGTGTGATTTTATTATGTTTTAGGCTCTTTTATGAGGGTTTAGGTGTATTTTTGTATGAAAATGGCATAATTTTCTTGTTCTACATTTGGGACTACGCTTAGGGTGCGAGCCGTAGGAAGAAAGCCTGAGAGACACCCGTCCCTCATAGCGAGCGATGAGATATAGCGGGGCTTTTCTTCCCGTTGCTCACACTTTGGCTGTCTGTCCCTCTTTCTTTCCTGGCCGTCTATGACCTTCTGGATTGTTAGGTTTAGTTCCTTTCATGCATGTTTTTTGCCTTTTCTAGTACATTACATGACTTATTTTAATTTCTTGTTTTTTAGTATTCAATCTTATTTTTCTTTCATTTATATGCTCTGGACATGTATTTATTTATTTAAGTATTTATTTTTATCTATTGTGTTTCTAATAATTTATTTTCTTTTCTTTTATCTCTTTTTTGCCCAAAAATCCCGCATACGTGTATTTCTCGACAAATGGAGATTTGGAGGCTTAGGATTCATGGGTTATATTAATCTTTTTGTATCTTATTTATTTTGAGTTTTTTTTATTTTAATTTGTTTTCCTTCTTTTGGTTTGGATTTGTAATAATAAAGGAATTTTCCATCTGCTAACATGAAAATTCACCTAAAGATTGTATACAAATAAAAGTGAAATTTTTCTTAATAAATAGGACCAATGTCGAGATTTCCTCCCAAAATGACACACAAAGGAAGAGTTTCTCTTTTATCAAAAATGGGATCATTGATCCCCCTTTTTTTAAAACTTGTTCAAGAACTCTTCATTTTTATAAATATGTATGCAGAAACCAATATTTCCACCTAAATGAATTTCCCATTTTATGTATGTTTTATTTTTCATTTTGTGAGATAATTTTACTTTATTTTCTCTAAGGCTTTCTTACATTGCTTGTTTTGCATTTTTTTCTTATTTATCCTTGTAAATCATGTGAGAAAAGAGATAGGAAATTATTATTAAAAAGTCATTTATATAAATCTTAACCAAGGTATAAGTACGAGTGAAGTTCCGAACCGTCTCTGGTTTATGCTTAATGAGGTTAGGTTTACTTTTTCAATGTTTTATTTGGTGGCGAATTCACAATACTTACCTCCTGGTACCCAAATAGACGCCCTCGTAGGTTGATTGCCAACTGTCACAACCCGAAAAGTATCGTAGAATGATTCATGCAAATTGAGGTGAGCAGTGACCAAAGTTATGTAAATTGAAGTGCTAGGTATGTCAAAGGGACTATTTAAGAATTTAAGTAAAGGTTTTGGCAAGTACAGTTAAGGGTATTTCGGTAATTGTGTTAGTGGCATTGGATTTGATTGGGGACTAAATTGAAAGAAAATTAAAGTTGAAAAAAAAGAAATAATTTTATTTAGTGACCAAGTGGTAATGGTCAAGGACCAAAGATGTAATAAGTCAATATTTTTATTGAGGACCAATAGGGGCTTGACATGTGGTTTGGTTGGGGAGGGCATTTAATAGAAAGGAAAAAAAAGGGAAAAAGAAAGGGAGAGAAAGCAGAATTTCTGCTTTCCCGTTCTCCTCTCTCTTTCGGCTTCTCTTCCTCCTTTCTTCTTCATTTTTTTGCTTTGCCTCCTTGATTCCTTTTGGCTGGAGTTATTACAAGGTTGTGGGTGTTTTGGTTGAGGTTTGGGAGCAAGATTGAAGAGGTAAGTGTTTGGTTTTGGTTGCATGTGTTTGATCTTCTTCTTCTCCTTCTTTTGCTGGAAACTTTGGGAATTTAGGGTTTTGGTTAAGTGATTTCTGGGTTTGTTTGTGCCAGAATTGGGTGCCAAGAAGAAGAGAAAAGGAAAGGAAAAAGGCTCTAGCTTGATGAAGAGCTGGGTTTTAAGCTTCAGGAGGTTTGGAAGTTTTGTTTTGCCTCTTTCTCTTTCGAATCACGTGTGTGTGTGTGGTGCTTGATTTCTGGAATTTTGAATGGCTTAGCATGTGTATATGCATGTGTTAGTTTGGGGGAGATTGTTAGTAATGCATGTTAGTGATTGAGATGAATGTTTATGAGTGTTATAGTGAAATTACTTGAATTAGTGAACGCTCTGTTCTTGAAGTTCTTGCTCTGTATTTTAGTATTTCCAGTTGGATTGATTGTGTAAATTAGTGTAAATTGAGTGTATTTTGATTATGAGCATGTTTTGGAAGGCATTTAAGTGTTGAGGTAAGAGTTATTACATGTTTGAGTGATGTAACCATATTTGGTTTTGAAAACAGAGCAGCGAAGGGCAGTTTCTAAGGAAAAATATGACTCTGTCGCGATCGCGACAGAGCCGAATTTCCCCAGTACCTCTCGGATGCCTTGCACAAGTCGTGAAGGGCTGCTCTTGCATGCTCCGAGTCGTGAAAGCTAGCACGACTCAGAGAAGGATGAGTTGCTGTGCATGAGTCTTTCACAAGTGCACGAATCGTGCACAAGTGCACGGGTGGTGCACTAGTGCACGAGACGTGCACAAAGAGCACGAGTTGTGCTTATGTGCATGAGTCGTACACAAGAGCACGAGTCATGCAGCCTCCCGCCCCTGTTCCTGCCTTCCTCCATTCTTTTGTTATGCTTTGATGGGTTGCCTTCACGAGTCATGACCATGAGCACGACTCGTGATCACCTCCTGGGACTTGTCTGTCGCGAGCGCGACACTCGCTGTGAGCGCGACAGACCTCTCTATCTTAAAATTGTTTTGAAGATCTTCTTCTTTGCATGGTTTCTCATTTATGCTATGCATATAAGATTTAAAATGTGAATTATTCAATGTTTTCCCATGCATAGTAATTATTGAAATATGAGAATTTGATCTACTATTATTGTGTTATAAATGTATATGTATAATAAAATGTAAGCTTATCTGTTAAGTTTAAATGAATGCATGATGATTAATAATATGATTTCGTTTAATATGTTCTTATGAATACTTCAATCTATGAAACCACACGTGATTAGTTTTGAATATGATAAATGTAATTGTACATATGATATGCAAATATATGAATACATGTGATCATAAAAGAATGTTACAAGTATTTAATGGAAGTATTTTATGGAATGTATATATATAAGTGAAACGTTACAAATTCAATAATGATATGGAAAATTTAGCCTGCGTGAGTCGGTCGTGGATAGATAGGCATGCCTATAGAGTTCTGATTCTGCAGCCCCTTTATTCTGTTTGGACCCTGATCAGATCCCCGTTCGGATCCTCGCGATCCTCAATGTATATGGATCTTGTTTAAGATCTCTCGATGTGAAAATGTTTTTTTGAGAAAATAAGAAATTGCTTTTCGATTGTAACGTCGGGTACCCCCTATGTGTTCTGTTACTCGCTTATCCACCCTTTGAGTTAGCAGGAAATTAAAAGAATAACAGAATGTGAATGAATTGATAAGTTTTGTGATGATGTGCAAAGAGCTATGTGAATAAGCATTTGAAAGTGTTTACGGAAATGTTAAGCTTGTGCTTTACGCACTCAAATGTTCTGGATCCTTTATGTACTCGAATGTGAAATGTGTGGTATCTTCGGGTACCTTTATGTTTTGTGTATTAAGGCAATGTCTGTTAAATGTTAAGAGATAAAATAAATAATATTTATTCAAATAAGTGTGTGTGTATAAATCCTGATTTCTTGTGAATTCGTATGTGGATAATAAATGTTATAAATCTGTTTAAAGGTTAAGAGTATGATGGTCTGTATGAAGTCTTTGTAAAGAATAATTAGAATAATTGATATGCAATGTTTTCTATAGTTGAATAATCAATGAATTAATTTTATGTATATATTCGTTTACATGTTTGAATTGAGAACACAGGTATGTTATGTAATTGCTTGTCTTCTGAACATTAGCTTGGATGACCAATGTAAGTATATCGGTAAGGAATCTTTGTGTAATGTTTGTTAGTTTTCGATGGACATGATGATTGCATATTGATTTATAGTTAAAGGAAAATAAAATGGTAAGAATGAAATGGAGAATCGAATTTGAGAAAGGATTTAGAGTTAATTTTTGATTATTTAAATATAAAAGTTTTATGCAGAACTACGTGGTTCTGATTCCCAACCATAGGGATACGTAGGAAGCTTGGAATAACAGTTTCAAGCTCGAACCAAATATGAGAATCACAATGTTTTGTTTAGTTTTGAATACGTAATGGTTTGAACAAATGAAAGGTTTTCACTTATGTAGTAATACTATTATCTGCATGATTTTAGAACTACTAGTAAGTATGGGAATTGGTAAGGCTTAATATTTCTGACTAGCAAAATGTATTTTTGGTAACCTATGAGGTTTAACTATGAATATGGTTAATTAAATGAATTAGGTAAACAATTAGTAAGTATAATGTTATTATGATTTAAAAAGGTGATAAAGTTATTACTGGTTATGGTATATAAACGAGTGTGTTTACGAAATTGTTTAGGTTTTCGTATGAGAATAAGAATATGAATTTATCATAGCTTTAACTGGTGTACTTTATGTTTATGTATATATATATATATATATATATATATATATATATATATATATATATATATATATATATATATATATATATTGATTTACATTTGTTTGCCTCGGCAACCACTGTGAGTGGCTGCCCATTATTTGTTTTGCCCGACTAAGCATTATCGCTTAGCACGGTTGTTTATCCATGCAGGTTAGGAGATCAGAGTAGCGCAACGGTTCACTGAGTTTTTGCCAACGAGCCACTAGATTTTCATAGGAAGTGTTTGTAATTTCGACATGTAATTAAATTTCATTTATTTAGCATTTGTAATGAGATGTAATAATCTTTAGTGCGAATGATTGTGTGTGTGAGATAAGTTTAGGATGTGTATGTGGTTGAGGTTTTAGATGTTAGAAATTTTATTATTCCGTCTTCTATTTTGCTAAGTAAGTGTCTCATTCGGTAGCACCCTTCGCTCACTATAGCTCTCTATCCTTCATTATGCTACGTGTGGGAGTTGGGGGTGTTATAATTAGTGGTATCAGAGCTCTGGTTTAGTCGGTTCTGCTTAACTAGGTTTTTTAAAGTGCATCTATATAGTTTAACATTTGCCAAAGCGGACGACCTTGTCCTTTAGATGTGTTTTGGGAAGGGAAACCTTTCGATTTGATAAAGTGTTTAGTTAAGTGTTGGCTCGGTAGGTCACGATCTACCTACCTTGAATTGTTATAAGTGTGTGCAATTTAGAATATGTTTGTTAGATGAGTTATCAGAGTTCTGTTAAGATGTTGTTTGATTGTAGGTGGCTTAAGGAGAAGGTTTCATGGAAGATCTTGAAGTGCATTGATATGTGGTTATCTTATGGGAATAAATATTTTGGTATTTTGGAAATAAAGAGTGTTTGGATTTTTGTAAGATTATAGTGATGCTCTGTATGCCTGTTAGCTGTCTTCAAAAAATTGTTTGAATATAATCATTTTGAACCATGGGGATGGGGAAAAGTGCATTATTATAGCATCGATTTCATTTATGCATCATCTTGCATACATGAACCATCACATCCTCATTGCATCATCATCTTTTGATCACACACGAGAAGCATTTGTGTATGCATTTTTGATGGAGAAAAAGCTGACAGGGTGTACATTGTGTATTTGATATCAAGATTAAGTATGTGATTTAAGAGCATAGCAATTGTTAAGGAAAATGTACTATCTGTATAGTTGAGTTGAGTAGAAAGAGCATTTTGGAATATTGCATAAGTGAATGTGAAAAGATTTTGGAGTAAGATACGAGTATCGTTGGTAAGGAAAGAAGCACGTGTGCTGGATATTTTTGAAGTATTAAGGAATTGTGTAGCCGATGTTATGAATTAAATGGTTTATGCATGAAGTGTATGCTCTTTAGCTTTCGATTGGCGGTTAAGGAATGATTGTTCTGATGAGAGTTGTTGATTTGAACATAAGATAATGAAAAGAGAATTATGAGGTTTCTTTGCGTTGATTTTATGAGTTTGGGTTTATTTATGTACAAGAGAAAGTTATGATTTGTATAACTGTTCGGATTTAAAGGAAGTGGTTTAAGAGTATAGCGATGAGGATAAGTAATGGCAAGTACATATATTAAAAGTAAAGGTGTATTGGAATAAGTGGAATGTATGTATTACATGTGTAGAACGTAAGTGTTATATGATGATATGAAAATGATCAGTGTAAATGGTAGTGAATTGGAGTATAGTTCTAGACTTTTCTGATGTAAGTGAATTTCGAGGACGAAATTCTTTTAGGAGGAAAGAATTGTCACAACCCGAAAAATACCCTAGAAGGATTCGTGCATATTGAGGTGGGCGGTGACCAAAGTTATGTAAATTGAAGTGTTAGGTATGTTAAAGGGACTATTTAAGAATTTAAGTAAAGGTTTCGGCAAGTACAGTTAAGGGTATTTCGGTAATTATGCTACTGGCATTGGATTTGATTGGGAACTAAATTGAAAGATAATTAAAGTTGAAAAAAAAGAAATAATTTTGTTTAGTGACTAAGTGGTAATGGTCAAGGACCAAAGATGTAATAAGTCAAGATTTTTATTGAGGACCAATGGGGGCTTGACTTGTGATTTGGTTAGTGTGGGCATTTAATGGAAAGGAAAAAAAAAGGGAAAAAGAAAGGGAGAGAAAGCAGAATTTTTGCTTTCCAGTTCTCCTCTCTCTTTTGGCTTCTCATCCTTTTTTCTTCTTCATTTTTCTGCTTTGCCTCCTTGATTTTGTTTGGTTGGAGTTGTTGCAAGGTTGTGGGTGTTTTGGTTGAGGTTTGGGAGCAAGATTGAAGAGGTAAGTGTTTGGTTTTGGTTGCATGTGTTTGATCTTCTTCTCCTCCTTCTTTTGCTGGAAACTTTGGGAATTTAGGGTTTTGGTTAAGTGATTTCTGGGTTTGTTTGTGCAAGAATTAGGTGGCAAGAAGAAAAGCAAGGGCAAGGAAAAGGTTCTAGCTTGAAGAAGAGCTGGGTTTTGAGCTTCAGGAGGTTTGGGAGTTTTGTTTTGCCTCTTTCTCTTTTGGATCACGTGTGTGTGTGTGGTGTTTGATTTCTGGAATTTTGAATGGCTTAGTGTGACACGCGCCGGGCCCCGCCTGCTGCCCCTCTGACCGCCCGCTCGAGGGCGATCGGGGCATTTGTGGGTCCGTTGGCAACTTGCAATGAATTGCGAGTGCGTCTATTTTCGGAAACAAGGAGGTTTTATGGAGTCGCCACCCAATAGAACATTGGAAAAGTTTCTCTCGCCTCGGAGAGCCTAAGACTGCGCTTATTATCCATTTTGGGCCAACCAAAGGGGTCTTGGAGGGTAAACCTCTCTCCCAAAGGAGTCTAGGATTAACGTCTAAGTCTCGTGACACAAGAGGTGTCTTGGAGGTCTTAGTTCCAACGAGTGATCGGATAGACCTCTCGCCTCTTTGAACCCAAAGACCAGAGCTGGGTTCGGGACTTCTCATCTATTTCTACCTTGATTAATTTTACGATCAAATTTTGAGTTTATTAGTTTGCTCTCTCTCCACACGATGCAATTTGATTAAAGCGCAATCATTCACGTTAAAAGCGGTAAATGGAAGCAAAATCCAAAATAAAGCATTCAAGAATAAATTACAATAACACTAGGAGCGGAATACAACTCCCATTTGTAAAAGTGCAATACATGCATAAAACGGGTTATTCATTAATAATGAGGACATTGGTCCTTGCATGTATTTATTATAAAGCGATTTTTAGTGAAAAATTTATTGGATGAAAACAGGACATTGGTCCTTAGTTTTACAAAAAAATCCAAATTAATTACTATAAAACATTAATCCATTTTTATTACAGCGATATAAAATAATTTACATAAAATAATAATGAATAATAAAGATAAATAAAAATAAAACAAGAGACAAGGTTAGAAGAATTAAACCGGGTGGGAATGCTCAACATTGGACCAATGTCGTCATCTCACATCCAAGCCATCCCAAGAACAAATAATATTATCTCACAAAATGAATAAACACAATTAGTGCCAAAAAATCCGAAATAAAGATAAATATAGATAAACAAATAAATGAATACTTGGATAAAGTAAATTAGGAAAATAATTAAAGTTAATAATGGATTAAATTAAATTAAATGATAAATAAATCGATAAATGAATAATTAATTAAACAAATTATTAATGAAATAAATTGATAGTTAATTTAGTGTAATTAATGGATATGCAATATAAATGATAATTATAATAATAAAATAAAAATAATAATGCTTGCGGTAATATCATAAAATAATAATACTAACATATATAAATTAAATAATATTAATAATAATAGCAATAATAGTAATATAAAATAAATAATATTAATAATAACAATAAATAATAATGATAACAAATAATAACTCAAATAAATAATAAATAACAGTAACTAAATATATATACAATAATAATAAGCATAATAATAGCAAGGAAAGTAAAATAAACATAAATTAATTAATGCTAATAACAATTATAAACAATATAACACCATAATGCATAAATCAAATAAATTAGATAATAATAATGTAAACTAGTAAATCAACTAATAATAATAATAATACTAAAAACAGAATATTAAATAAACACCAAACAAATAATAATAATAATAAAGATAATAATAATAATATAAACACAGAATAATAAATAAACATAATAATAATAATAATAATAATAATAATAATAGTAATAATATAATAAAATTATAATATTAATAAATAGAAAATAAATAATAATAATAATAATAATAATAATAATAATAATAATAATAATAATAATAATAATAATATCATAAAATAGGGAAAGGAGACTTACCTCGCCAGAAGAGAGGTGCTCGACACCACCTATGCCGGAAGGGAGATCGGGACACCGGGAAGCCACCGGAGCTGGTCACTCGCCGGAAAGAGCGCTGCCATTGCCGGAAAATGTCTTGAAGCGTCCGGGTCTTCCTCTCTCACGCACCGGCTTCCGGCGGCTGATGGAGGAACGGCGACCACTGATGGTTTCGTCCGGACCTCCTCTCCACGGTGATGGGGCGCGTGCGGAGATCGGCGACCGTGGCTGGCCGGCGGAGGCAACGCCTCCTTCCCCTCTCTTTTCTTCTTTCTCTTCTTCTCTCCGGCGCCGTTGGTCTCCGTTGGCCCCTGTTCCACCCTCTCTTCTTCTTTCTACTTTCCTCCTATTTCTCTTTGCTCTTGGTCCCTTTTTCCTTGCTCTCTCTTGCTACGTCTTCTATATTTCCTTTTCTTTTTGGTTTCTTTTTGGTCTGGTTTCCTGGGTTTTCAGCTCTTCCTCTTGCTCTCTCTTTTTTTTTCCTTTGCTTTTCTTTTCCTTTTTCTTATTCTTTGTCTTATACTCTCTCTCTCTTTTGCTCTCTTTTCTACTCTCTTTTCTATTTCTTTTCTTCTCCTCCTATGGCCGGCCACCACTGCTCTCAGCTCTCCCTTTCTTTTTCTT
The DNA here is from genome assembly GCA_947683425.1 of Excoecaria cochinchinensis. NCBI lineage: Eukaryota > Viridiplantae > Streptophyta > Magnoliopsida > Malpighiales > Euphorbiaceae > Excoecaria > Excoecaria cochinchinensis. Next base: position 4,463,352 of record CANTUQ010000105.1, read on the forward strand.
TTCTTTTTCTTTCCCTTGGCTTTTTCCTTCTCTCTGTGTTCCCAATCCCAATCTGAAGAGAGCCCTCTTTTTTCGTTCATTCCTTTTCTTTTTATACTCTAAAACTAGGGCAAATTAGGTGCACAATGGTAATTTCCTCCATTTTAATTTCTTAATTAATTTAACTTAATTCAAATAACACACATTAATTAATTTAAACATTTCATATTAATTAAACATTACATATTAATTACGTTACATATTTTACATCTTAATATAATTTATCTATTTAATATATCATATAATTTATCTAATTAATTAAACACTTTACATATTAACTAATTAATATTTAATCTTTCATGCATTTTAATTATCTAATTAAACTTACAATATCAATAGATTAAATTAACCCAACATTAATGATTAATTTCTAATTTTACCTACCTAATCTATATTATATATATATATATATTTTTTCCGGAGGGAATTACTAAGGACCCAAAATCACTTTTTGACATTAAACCCGACTCGGGACCCGGTGTCTACAGTTGCCCCCAATTTTTTAGAAGCTAGTGGTAGACACCTAGGTGAGCCAAAATTCAAAGAAGGAAGAGAGAGAATTACATACCTGGGGATGCCGAACCTTACCTTGTTGGCGCTGGTACATGTGCCCTTACCGGTCTCGTCTCGACCTGCTTCTGCTGGCCTCGTCTCGGCTCGTACAGCTTTGGTGAGATGTAGTGCTCTCTGACTACAACCTCTATTTGTGGTCTATTCTACCACGAGTGTTCCGCTAGCCTCGTCTCGGCCTGCACGGAGTTTGTGAGATGCAGTGCTCTCTGACTACAACCTCTATTTGTGGTATGTTCTACCACGAGTGTTCCGCTAGCCTCGTCTCGGCCTGCACGGAGTTTGTGAGATGAAGCACTCTCTGACTACAACCTCTATTTGCGATCTATTCTATCGATGGCGCCCCGCTAACCTCGTCTCGGTCTGCACGGTGGCTGGTCTGTACCACTAGCCTCATCTCGGCCTGCATGGTGTGAGGTGTAGTTTCTCTAACTCCAACCTCTGTTTGCGATCTGTTCTATCGCTGGCGTCCCGGTAACCTTGTCTCGGTCTGCACGGTGTGAGGTGTAGTTTCTCTAACTCCAACCTCTGTGTGAAGAGCAGTGTTCTTTAACCGTAACTTCGATTGTGAAGTTCCCCTACTAACCCCCATCCGATCTGCAAGGTGCGTAGCACTCTCTGACTACTGCGCGAACTGTGAGATGTAGCACTCTCTGACTACAATCTCGGTGAAGAGCAGTGTTCTCTAACTACAACTCCGATTGATGAGTTGCGGTACTCTTTGACCACAGTCTCAAGATGAAGAGCAGTGTTCTCCAACTGCAACTTCAGTTAATGAGTTGCGGTACTCTCTGACCACAGTTTTGATTTGCTGAAGCTCCTTTGCTGATCCCTATCTGGTCAGTACAATATCTGATCTGCTAACCCCCATCCGGCTAGTATAATGTTTGATCTGCTAACCCCCTTCCGGCTAGTAATGTCTGATCTGCTAACCCCCATTTGGCTAGTACGATGTATGATGGTGACTCGCTTATTATTGTCTTTACTAGCGCTTATCATGAACCCCCCCTTTTTCCTTACAATAAAGGGCAAAGCAAAATATGCAGGGTATATACAAAAGAGGTGCGTACCTGTGGCAGCGCATGCCTGTCGGGGTTATTGTTAGTTAATGCTCGCTGGAAAACTTTGATGCTCACTGAGAGACTTTGATTTTGAGCCTCTAGAGATGAGAGATCGGTTGAAAGTTATGTTGCTTACCCGGTTACCCCCCGGCACGGCGTGTATGAACATGCCCGCTTTTCTGGGTAGTGCCTGACAACGTTGAGCTGAACCCATCACCTGAATCACTTTTAAGCATGGTGTGCATGAAGAGGCTTGCTTTTTTTTCCTGAACGTCTCCTTAGGAGCGGGTCTGCAATATTCTTCTCTTGTGAGGACTTCATCTTGATTATTGTGCACTATGCGCGGGCATATATCCTATGATGGAAAAACTTAGCTTGTTGTTCCCGGCGTGGTGTGTGTGAGTAGGATTGTTCTTCTGAGCATCCCGCACTTGATTTATGCTGGGTAGAGTGACTAATAACGCTGAGCTGAAACTGTCCTTTGGATCATCCTCGCTCACGAGGTCTATTCAGACCTGCCCTTACAACAACATATACGCCAGATTGTGTGTGCGTTTATGGAATCATGTGTGAAAAATGTACATACATAAGGCTAAATACACAAAATACGAGCAAATGATTAATGTACAAGAATTGTGTATGCACAACTATAAGTAAAAAGGATCGAATACACAGATATGCAAAAGATCCATGCATGTGAAATGCGTATGAGATGTAACAATGAATATACCATGTCCTAGGTGGTTAAGAGATCTATTGAGGGTATTTGCTCGGCTGCTTTGATGCCCCCTGAAGGATCTAGAAAAGCGTCATTTTGGTTTTAGGAATTCTGACCTAACCTTTTGAATAGAACTGACCCGTGCGCATCTTTGCCCCCCAGTCAGTGAGCATCTTGCCCCCAGGACCCTGAATCAAGTTCTGCATCATATACTACCTACCCGAAGGAAAGTTATCTGATGTAATGCCGCCTTATCGCTCCAGGCTCCCAAAAGTCATTATTTTAAAGGTAGTGCATCCCTTGTGGATTTTCACCATAGCTTTTCTTGGAGGAAAATGCGTCCCTTTTTAGGATTTTCACATAATCCTGTGCCTAACTTTTTCCTGGAATAGACCCAACCCACTCCAGCAGCTTTCTTTTTTTTATTTTTTATTTTTTTTTAAGGACAGACCGCCTGTTCCCAGGTTTTTGCCCTGCCTTTTGGCCTAAATTTTGCTTAGAGAGCCAATCACGGTTTTCATCTCTAACGGCCTTTTTTTTTTAAGGCTTCATGAGGCTGTCTTTTTCATTACTACCCATTGTGCTTGATAGTTCGAAGGGATTAATGATGAAGTGAGGCATCCCTGTCTTTCCAATGTGGATCATCAGCTTCGGCTTCTACCTCCATACATCATGGCCTCTAGGCTAGCTGCAGGTGAAGACTATTATGCCATCCATCGGGGATTATTCCTTGCTTTCATGAATTGAAAAAAAGATAGGTAACTAGTCTTGCGGTTGACAACAAAACTCATCGACTTAGGCATCTGGATGGTGCGAGCAGTAGCAGAGTGTAGCCGTTTAGATTTCATGCATTCGGCAATGAACGACGTTTGTCTTTTTATAACCGAACTAGAAAATAATGAGCACAAGTATATGCAAAGATTGTGTACATTTCAGTATGATTTCTTTACACATGATCATTATCTAACATTGATTCAAAATGTACACTACATCTAATCTCAGAGTAGATCTTGTAGGCATCAAACTCCTATCTCCAATCAGCCCTCTCGAGTTTTCTTGATTGGATATTTTCTCTCAAGCCTCTAATTTTTGTCCAGGATGCCTTTTTTCGGTTTTCACCCTGACGAGGCGCCCAATTTTAGCAAGGCCGCCTTTTTTCGGTTTTCGACCCGCGGGGCTTTTATTCTCTTCTTTTGATTTTTAAGTCTTTTGCCATGGACTCTCATGGGTTTATTAACGTTGATCGATTTTTGAAGTCATCTTCATTGCTGTCCATTACTGCTGTCTCAGATAACAACTTCTGAAGAACAGATGGAATCCTCTTACATTGTCCTAAATTTGTCTCATTCATGTGGAACGTCTGGTCTTATTGAATCTCTCTCTTTCTGTGGTTGTTTTCTGGCTTCCTCCCCGGATGATCGAGCAAAATATTTTCTCATGGATCAAACTGTGGTAGTAATTTCATGACATTGTCTTTGTCTGACATGTTTGACTACTGCTGCTGCCGTCGCTGCATCCAGTCTGCTTCTGAAATCTGTGCTTTTATGATCGTCTTTAAACGTTTGAGCTTTACGTCGATCGCACATACTGCTTCTACCCCCCGTGACTCTTGTAGGGGGTTCCGATGGAGATTTTATAATAGCAAAGTGCAGAAGGTAACTTTCCTGCTACATCTTTGTAGTTTCGAGCCATCTTGACCAAGATCTCCTTATTAACAGCCTATCCCGCCCCACTGGTTTGAAGGCAATGTAGAGAAGATTTGTGGTCTTTTAATGCCGTGCCACTGGAAGGACTCCCTAGCTTTAGTCATAGCTTGGTTTGCATGGTGAGGGAGACCATTTTGACCTAACCCTATTCATTGGGGCTGTAGGGCGCACCTCTCCTATAGTGTCTATTTCTAAGCTTGAGAAACCTACATCCATTGCAAACCGATGAAATTCTTATAGTCCTTTTCAAAAGTATAGGCATGTGTGGATCAACGGGATTTGAACAAAACTTGCCCCCAATCAGCATTTCCTTGCCCTCTAATCAATTCTCTAAATTTTTTCAATTTTTTCTTTTTTTTTGTTCTCGTTTTTTGTCCTTCTGTTTTTTTGTTTTTTTTTTTTGTTTTTGTTTGTTTTTTTGTTGTTTTTTTTTACCTCTCAAATAGCATTCCCCTTTAACAAGCTCCGTTCAAATCCTGGAGTTCACACGTACGCGCACCTCTTTTCATCTCCGTTTGGGACCACAAGTCTGGCATTGAACTTCGACTAGAGATTTTGGCTTCATTCCCGCTTGTGGATTCCTTTCCTCGACCCGTTTTGCCTCTTTTGGCTTTGATCTTTTCGTTCTGCCTCTTTTGGCTTTGATCTTTCGAGTTTTTGTGTGACCGGTCCATGATCGAGATATCTAAAATGATGTGCTTGGGGACTCCATTAATGGCTCTTAGCATGTCTTCATATGTCCAGGCAAAGACTTTTTCACATTTTTTTTTCTTTCTCTCCAATTTTAATCTCACTTCAGGAGTTATAATAGATGCTATCAAAATTTTCTTTGGGTTCCCCAAAGTTCTGAGATTAAACTGAGTGGCATCAATTGAATCAATATCAAATATGAATGAGCCATGATCATGCATAATGAAATCATGAGAGATATAACACAAGTAAGCAAAAGCATTCATCTTATTAACGAAATCAAAATGTCATTACTAAATAGTTCAAAAAAAAAAAGAACATTCTAAACGGCTAATCAACTTTCGCTCTTGCCAACACAGCTGCCGCAGCAGATGGTCCATCATCATCCTTGAAAACCATTTTGCCTTTCCGCATAGGCGCTTAGTCCATTTTATTCCTTCCCTCCCGCTTCTCTGGGTTGGAGATCTTGTTAGAATCAATCAGATCTTGAATAATGTGTCTTAAGGCCTTGTAATAATCTGTAGTATGCCCGGTATGCTGGTGGTAGGCGCAATACTCATCTTCCTTATGACCGGGCTGTCCTTGGCTTCTAGCAGGCCTAGCTGGCAATGGCTGCAATACCCCCTCCTTTATCAGCCTCTTAAGGACCCAAGAAAATGATCTGCCCAAATTAGAAAAATGCCTTTGTCTCAGTTCCGTCGTTGGCGTTCCTACCGTCTTCCCTTTTTTTGGGTCTGACACCAGTCCTTGGATGCGATCTTTCAGGTGACAACAGTAGTCTGTTCTATGCCCAGAGTATTGGTGGTATGCACAATACCAGTCTGTTCTGCGCCCAGGCTTTCCCTGACTTGGGGCAAGCCCAGCTGGCAAGGGTCGCAACTTCCCTTTCTTAACGAGACTAGTAAAGTATGAAGACAATGACTTACCCAAGACAGTGAGGTGGGATCGAGCTACTCCAGTGGCTGAAACTTCTGTAGTCTTGGCATCCGCCCTTCTACTGTTAAGGCTTCCTGAGTTTGTACCTTTAAGGATATGAGTAACTGCACGGTCTTCATCCTCTTCGGGTACAATGCCATGTTCTAAAGTAGGCCTTCTTTTTCGTCCTTGCTCAACTGGTGAATCCAGTGACCTCTTTCCTTTGGTCTTAGAAGGAATGAAAGATACTGCAGCAGTCGCTGTATGAGCCTCCTCAGTAGTGGCTGGCTTCACTTGGTTATGAGACGCTGCCATAAGCTAAGATTGGAGAACCAATGCCATGGCATCCATTCTTTCTTTAATGACAACCAATAATCTTTCTTCCAGCTCTTCAAACCTTCTATCCATCTCTTGGGCAATCATGGCACGAGCCTCTTTATTCAGTTGTGAAGGGTCAGCCATTCCTAATACCTTTAGACACTCTAGTGAGGATGTTAACTCTTTGTCTATTAATGTGAACTCCGACCGCTCTTCGAACGACTACCGGAATCCCTAAACCACCCAAGCACGCGGTCTACAATGGCTGAAAGGCAAAGGGTTAGAATGATGCATGAATAATGCGCGATGCATGGTCATATTGTGCAACAAATAATATATAACATCTAAAGGAGATTACAATGATACATTGAGATGTGTGAAAAACTATACGCAGAGCAATAGGTACATGTAATAATTTTATGCACAGGAAGTGATGTATACATAAGGAGGAGATACAAAAAATTTATTTGTGTATGAATGATACATTGAAATTCGCAAAAAACTATAAACAGGATGATATGTACATGTAATAATTTTATGCACAGGAAAAGATGTATATATATAGAGGAAATAATAAAAAAGTTATGTGTATGAATGACATGAACATACAATACATCAATAATAACCACATGCAAGCGGTAGATCCTTCCAACCTTATTGCCCCCACACACGAGGTCGTGCGGTCTCTGTCCTAGGCGAGCTTAGCCCATGGGTCAACCGGGGACCCGATGGACGCGTATGGTGCACGGTGAAAAAACCGGCAGCATAACCTCCCTTAAGTAATGCACAAGCGCATGGATTATGATCATCATATATTTAGGCAGTCCAAATAAATTGACATGGGCCTATCGGGGCATAAAAGCCTTTGATTAAGTGATCAGTCAAATTATCTGGATTTGTCCAATACATATTGATCCATATAACAAGCAAGGTATTATGGTTCATACCACCTAGGGAAAGTATCTATTGCCATTACATGGGCTTTAGTAATGGGTGATGAAATTTTAGGGCTACCCAAACATGATCCCTGCCGACGGGTCTAGCTCATCACGAGCGTAATGACCGATCGGGTCACCATTTAATATACCGTGATGGCACGAGGCTTGGGCTGGTGATTATCCTTAACACTTCCCTACATTGAGTGAACATAGGGTCGTGCTTCGGGAATGCACCGGAGTTGATAGGGGGACCAATCTAGCATAATCTAAGGCTCTAATGGGATGTAATGCAATTTTGAAAGAAGAGCAAAATTTATAAACTAAAACTTAATTATAAATTTTAATCAAGTTACTTTCGAATCGAAGTCTCGAACATGTCCCAAGTGGAGTCACCACTGTGACGCGCGCCGGACCCCGCCTGCCGCCCCTCTGACCGCCCGCTCGAGGGCGATCGGGGCATTTGTGGGTCCGTTGGCAACTTGCAATGAATTGCGAGTGCGTCTATTTTGGGCAACAAGGAGGTTTTATGGAGTCGCCACCCAATAGAACATTGGAAAAGTTTCTCTCACCTCGGAGAGCCTAAGACTGCGCTTATTATCCATTTTGGCCCAACCAAAGGGGTCTTGTAGGGTAAACCTCTCTCCCAAAGGAGCCTAGGATTAACGTCTAAGTCTCGTGACACAAGAGGTGTCTTGGAGGTCTTAGTTCCAACGAGTGATCGGATAGACCTCTCGCCTCTTTTAGCCCAAAGACCAGAGCTGGGTTCGGGACTTCTCATCTATTTCTACCTTGATTAATTTTACGATCAAATTTTGAGTTTATTAGTTCGCTGTCTCTCCACACGATGCAATTTGATTAAAGCGCAATCATTCACGTTAAAAGCGGTAAATGGAAGCAAAATCCAAAATAAAGCATTCAAGAATAAATTACAATAACACTAGGAGCGGAATACAACTCCCATTTGTAAAAGTGCAATACATGCATAAAACGGGTTATTCATTAATAATGAGGACATTGGTCCTTGCATGTATTTATTATAAAGCGATTTTTAGTGAAGAATTTATTGGATGAAAACAGGACATTGGTCCTTAGTTTTACAAAAAATCCAAATTAATTACTATAAAACATTAATCCATTTTTATTACAGCGATATAAAATAATTTACATAAAATAATAATGAATAATAAAGATAAATAAAAATAAAACAAGAGACAAGGTTAGAAGAATTAAACCGGGTGGGAATGCTCAACATTGGGCCAATGTCGTTATCTCACATCCAAGCCATCCCAAGAACAAATAATATTTTCTCACAAAATGAATAAACACAATTAGTGCCAAAAAATCCGAAATAAAGATAAATATAGATAAACAAATAAATGAATACTTGGATAAAGTATATTGGGAAAATAATTAAAGTTAATAATGGATTAAATTAAATTAAATGATAAATAAATCGCTAAATGAATAATTAATTAAACAAATTAATAATGAAATAAATTGATAGTTAATTTAGTGTAATTAATGGATATGCAATATAAATGATAATTATAATAATAAAATAAAAATAATAATGCTTGCGGTAATATCATAAAATAATAATACTAATATATATAAATTAAATAATATTAATAATAATAATAGCAATAATAATAATATAAAATAAATAATATTAATAATAACAATAAATAATAATGATAACAAATAATAACTAAAATAAATAATAAATAACAGTAACTAAATATATATACAATAATAATAAACACAATAGGCATAATAATAGCAAGGAAAGTAAAATAAACATAAATTAATTAATGCTAATAACAATTATAAACAATATAACACCATAATGCATAAATCAAATAAATTAGATAATAATAATGTAAACTAGTAAATCAACTAATAATAATAATAATACTAAAAACAGAATATTAAATAAACACCAAATAAATAATAATAATAATAAAGATAATAATAATAATATAAACACAGAATAATAAATAAACATAATAATAATAATAATAATAATAATAATAATAATAGTAATAATATTATAATATTAATAAACAGAAAATAAATAATAATAATAATAATAATAATAATAATAATAATAATAATAATAATAATAATAATAATAATATCATAAAATAGGGAAAAGGGACTTACCTCGCCGGAAGAGAGGTGGTCGACACCACCTATGCCGGAAGGGAGATCGGGACACCGGGAAGCCACCGAAGCTGGTCACTCGCCGGAAAGAGCGCTGCCGTCACCGGAAAATGACTTGAAGCGTCCAGGTCTTTCTCTCTCACGCGCCGGCTTCCGGCGGCCGATGGAGGAACGGCGACCACCGATGGTTTCGTCCGGATCTCCTCTCCAAGGTGGCGGGGCGTGTGAGGAGATCGGCGGCCGTGGCTGGCCAACGTAGGCAACGCCTCCTTCCCCTCTCTTTTCTTCTTTCTCTTCTTCTCTCCGGCGCCGTTGGTCTCCGTTGGCCCCTGTTCCACCCTCTCTTCTTCTTTCTACTTTCCTCCTATTTCTCTTTGCTCTTGGTCCCTTTTTCTTTGCTCTCTCTTGCTATGTCTTCTATATTTCCTTTTCTTTTTGGTTTCTCTTTGGTCTAGTTTCCTGGGTTTTCAACTCTTCCTCTTGCTCTCTCTTTCTTTTTCCTTTGCTTTTCTTTTCCTTTTTCTTATTATTTGTCTTATACTCTCTTTGTCTCTTTTGCTTTCTTTTCTACTCTCTTTTCTATTTCTTTTCTTCTCCTCCTATGGCCAGCCACCACTGCTCTCAGCTCTCCCTTTCTTTTTCTTTTCTTTTTCTTTCCCTTGGCTTTTTCCTTCTCTCTGTGTTCCCAATCCCAATCCGAAGAGAGCCCTCTTTTTTCCTTCATTCCTTTTCTTTTTATACTCCAAAACTAGGGCAAATTAGGTGCACAATGGTAACTTCCTCCATTTTAATTTCTTAATTAATTAACTTAATTCAAATAACACACATTAATTAATTTAAACATTACATATTAATTAAACATTACATATTAATTACATTACATATTTTACATCTTAATACAATTAATCTATTTAATAGATCATATAATTTATCTAATTAATTAAACATTTTACATATTAACTAATTAATCTTTAATCTTTCATGCATTTTAATTATCTAATTAAACTTACAATATCAATAAATTAAATTAACCCAACATTAATGATTCATTTCTAATTTTACCTACCTAATCTATATTATATATATATATATATATATATATTTTTTTTTTTTTTTTCGGAGGGAATTACTAAGGACCCAAAATCACTTTTTGACATTAAACCCGACTCGAGACCCGGTGTCTACACTTAGCATGTGTATATGCATGTGTTAGTTTGGGGGAGATTGTTAGTAATGCATGTTAGTGATTGAGATGAATGTTTATGAGTGTTATAGTGAGATTACTTAAATTAGTGAAAGCTCTGTTCTTAAAGTTCTTGCTCTGTATTTTAGTATTTCCAGTTGGATTGATTGTGTAAATTAGTGTAAATTGAGTGTATTTTGATTATGAGCATGTTTTGGAAGGCATTTGAGTGCTGAGGTAAGAGTTATTGCATGTTTGAGTGATGTGGGCATGTTTGGTTTTGAAAACAGAGCAGTGAAGGGCAGTTTTTGGGGAAAAATATGACTCTATCGCGATCGCGACAGAGCCAGATTTCTCCAGCACCTCTCGGATGCCTTGCACGAGTCGTGAAGGGCTGCTCCTGTGTGCTTCGAGTCGTGAAAGCCAGTACGACTCGGAGAGGGATGAGTTGCTTTGCACGAGTCATGCACAAGTTTTTAGTAAGGGCTGCTCCATTTGGTTATTACCGTGACGAGGCACCCATTTTTAGTAAGGCTGACTTTTTTCGATTTTCGACCCACAAGGCTTCTATTCTCTTCTTTTGATTTTTAGTCTTTAGCCATAGAACCTCTTGAGTCTATCGACATTGACTAGTTCCTTGAATTCGTTCCCATTGCTATCCGTTAGAATTGCTGCTCCCTAGGATAAGAGCTTTTTAAGAACAAATGGACCTTCCTATGTTGGCATGAATTTACCCCATATGTCCGGAATACATAGTCACATTTTCTTGAAGACTAAATCTCCATCTTTCAGCAGTTGCCTTTTGACTTTCTTCTCGAATGATGTAGCAAGCCTTTTCTAATAGACTTGGTTGTGATAGTAAGCTCTCAACCTGTTCTTATCTAACATATTCAGCCGCTGCAATCTTTATTGCGCTTAATTATTTTCTAGAATTTGGGATTCTATGACTACCCTTAAAGACTTGATCTCCACTTTAACCGGCAATACTGCTTCCATCCCATATACCAAGGAATAAGGTGTGGCTCCTGTAGAGGTTCTGACGATGGTTCTCGAGGCCCAAAATGCAAAAGGCAACTTCTCTGCCCAATTCTTGTAGTTCTGAACCATCTTAGCCAAGATCTTCTGGACATTCTTGTTAGCAGCCCCGATTGCCCTATTGGCTTGTGGGTGATATGGAGAGGACTTGTGATGCTCAAAGCCATACTTCTTGAGTAGCTTCCCAGTTTCAGCCATAAACTGCATCCCGTTATCAGACACAACATGGTGCGGAAGACCATATCAAATTCTTCTCAATGAACTTAACCATATCTACATACCAATTCTTTTCCTTCCTTTTCTTTTTGACAAGCTTTGTTAAAATCTTGATAGTTAACACATACATGTACTTTTTCTCTCTTCTTAACTATTGGGACAACGTAGACCAACCAAGCCGGGTGTTGTACTTCGATAAGAAATTTGGCCTCGTTTCCACTTGTGGATCTCTTCTTTAACCTTTTCTGCCCATTCTAGCCTGAGTTTTTTGAGCTTCTGCTTGACTGGTCCATGACTGGGGTATGTTGGGATAACATGTTCGGTGACTTCATGATCATCTCCTGGCATGTCTTCGTAGGTCCAGGCAAAGTCTTTTTCACACATTTTTTTTAATATTCTCACAAATTTTAATCTCTCTTCAGGAGTTACATCAGATGCTATCAAGATTTCCTTTCTATAAAGTTCTGAGATTAGATGGAATGACATCAGTTGAATCAATGTCCAATGAGTCATGATCATGATTATGCATAGTAAAATCATAAGAAATATCAAACAAGTAAGCAAATATGTTTATCTTATTATTGCAACAAGAATTAAAAATGTCATTATTAAATAGATCAAAAATAAAAAGAACATCTTAGTAGCTAACATCTTCCTCTGCTGCTGACACAAATTGCTTGAAAATCTTCTATCACCTCAAGCTCCCTTTCTCCGGACGGTGCCTCCAAGATTGGCGATGTTGTGGCCTTATAATTGCTCTATCTCTTTCTCTTCTTCCTTTAAGCCAGGCATTAATTCTTGAATGCGATCTCTTAGAGGATGACACTAGTCTTTTTTATGCCTTGTGTATTGGTATATGCACAATACCAGTTTGTTATGTGTCTAGGCTATCCTTAACTTGGGCTAGGCCCGGCTGGTAAGGGTTGTAACTTTCCTTCCTTATTGAGACGGGTGAGTGCCAAGATAATGGCCTACCCAAGATAGTGAGGTGGCGCCGAGTTGTTCTAGTGACTGGGACTTCTGTAGCCCTAACAGTTCCCTTACTATTGTTGTGGCCACTTGAGCTTCCATTTTTCAGAGTATGAGTCATCGCTAGGTCTCCACCCTCTTCAGGCACAATGTCACATTTTAGAGTAGGTCTCATAACTTCTCTTTGTTCGACAGGTAAAACAAGCGAAACCTTGTCTCTGAGCTTGAAAGCAAATGGAAGTACCGTAGCCGTCGCTGTATGAGCCTTCCTGACTGTAGCTAGTTCAGCTTGGTTAAGGGTAGTTACCACAAGTTAAGCTTGAAGAACTAGCGCCATGGCATCCATTCTTTCCTTAACCATGGCAAACAACCCTTTTTCAAGCTCTTCGAGCCTTCTATCCACCTCTTGGGCAATTAGGGTACGAGTCTCTTCAATCTGTTGTGAAGGTTCGGTCATTTTTAATGCTTGCGACTGTTCTGATAAGAATGCCAAATCTCTATCAACCAACTTGGACTATGATTGCTCTTTAGGCAAGTGTAAGGATCCCAAAACCAACTAGGCAAATGGTCTACGATGGCTAAAAAGTTGAAGGGTTAGAATGATACATGTGATGCATGGAATAAACTTATGCACAAGACGACATATACATGTGAAAATTATATGCACAGAATAAAATGTACACACACGAAATGAAATGTACATTTTTTTTTTATGTTTTATGTGCATGAATGACACGTAATGCATGAGCATGCTGTGTAACGTCCACAATCACATGCAAGCAAGTAGATCCTTCCAACCTTGTTACTCCCACACACGAGGTAGTGCGTTCTCTTTCTTAGGTGGGCTTGATCCATGGGTTAATGGGAAACCCAATGGACGCGCATGGTGTATGATGGAAAACCGGCAGCATAACATCTCTTATCTAATGTACATACGTATGGCTTTTGATCATTATTTATTTATGCAGTCTGAATAAGTTGACATGGGCCTATCGGGGCATAAAAGCCTTTAATTGGGTGACCAACCAATCTATCTAGGTTTGTCCAATACAAAATGATCCATACAGCAAGCATAGTATTATGGTTCATACCAGCTAGGGGAGGTATCTACTTTCCTTACATGAGCTTTGGCCAGGGTCATGATACTTTAAGTCTACCTGAGTATGGTCCCTGCCAATAGGTCTAGCTCATCACGGGCATAATGACAAATTGGGTCTCCATTTAATATACCATAATGGTATGAGGCTTGGGCTGGCGATTACCCTTAACACTTCCTTACATTGAGTGAAGTAGGGTCGTGCTTCAGGAATGCACTGGGGCTAAAAGAGGGACCAAACTAACATAGATCTAAGGCTCTAATGATATGCTATGAAATTTTTAAGAGGGATGAAATTTTTAAATTGAAACTCAATTATATGTTTGAATTAAGGTACTTTTAAAGAGAAGTCTCATTTATAGTCCCGAGTGCCGAACCATCGGAAGCCCCGAAAACTAGGATCTAGGGTCTTCGGGAGAGGTTCTTAGAACTTATAAAAGATTATAAGGGTGTCTATTTTGGGCAACAAGGAGGTGTTTTGGAGTCGCCATCCAATAAAACATTGGGAAGGGTCATCTAGCCTCACTGAGCCTAAGATAGTGCATATGTGTCTATTTTGGGCAATCAGAGATATTTGAAATCCACTTTCCAATAGAACATTGGAAAGACTCATTTAATCTCGTGAAACCTAAGATCATGCATAATGGGCCTATTTTGGGCAACGAGAGATATTTTTGAGTTCCCACCCTAATACAATATTAGGATGGTTCGTCTAGCCTCGTTGAGCCTAAGATTAGAGAGGGTTCGAGACTTCCCATTTATTCATGCCTTGATTAAATTATAATTGAGCTTTAGAGATAAAATTTCATTCCTTTTCTCATTCGATTAAATGCAGTAATTAGAGCGCATATAGATCATGTAATGAAAGCAGTAAATAAATCAATATTAAAATAAAATAAAGTAAAGTACATTAATTTACAATAAAACTAGGGGCGAAATACAACCCCCACTATAAATGAAATGTAAATCATACATAAAATGGTGTATTTATTAAGGATGAGGACATTGGTTCTCGCATGCATAGTTAAGAGAAAAAGTGTTAGAGGTGACAGTTTATTTGGATGGAAAATTAGGATATTGGTCCTATTTTTATTAGAAAAATTCCAAATTAGTTAATGTAAATAATTTTTATAATTTTCTTTTAAACATGCATAAATTAAGTAATTTTATTACATATTAAATGACAAAATAAATAAAAAGCCAAAATAGAGAAAGTAATTCAAATAATAAAATAACAAGTCAGAACTAAACAAGCCTCCTGGATCTCCGCATTTGCTCAATGGAATGCCCAAACAAGGAAGACAGAGTGTGGGAATCAAAACAAAAACAAATAAAACCATTGTTAGTAATTAAATCAATTATCAATAAAAAGGATATAAAAAATGAATAAAATAAAATGGAATCAAATACATCATAAATGACGAATAAAATTAAATGAAATGATGAAACAAATAAAACAACATATTAATAAATTAATACATAAAAACATACAAAATGATAATGATAATAATAATAATAATGGTAATAATAATAGCAATAATAAAAATAATGATAATAATAAAAATAATGATAATAATAAATAATAATAATAGTAATAATAATAAAAAAGAAGAATGAACAATAAGTAAATAAAAGAGAATAAAAAAGTAAAAAATGTTAAATCTATATCTAAGATTACATAAAATAAATAAACAAATAATAGATCTAAAGATCTACATGATGATTAATAAAATATGAACAAAAAATAAATAAAAGAAAATAAAAGAAGGGATTGAGTCTAGAATGATTGCCTTCAGAATTCTGATTTGATGGAGGGAAAAGTGTGATTGATTTCATTGCTTAGATCTGCAAAATTAGAATTAAAAATAATAAAAATTGGAATTTTATTTCATGAAAGAAAATTTGCTTAAAAAGAAATAATGAAAGAAAATACAAATTCTCAAGAACAAAGAATTACTTTCTTTAACACAAGCACGATTATTGATTAAAGAAAAATAAATAATTCTCAAGAATAAAAAATTATTTTTCTTTGTCTCAAGAAAAATTATTGATTAAAAAAATAAATTTTTAACCTTAGTAAATTTATTTGAAGAAGAAAAATTCAAAAAGTGTAGAGAGAATATTTCTTGAAGAAGAGGAGAAGAGAAAATAAAGTTTTCTAAACCAGAAAAAAAAGTTCCCATTTTTCTTTTTAAATTTTTCTATTTATATGAATAAAAATGGAAAATATAATTAATTAAGGAAAGAAATTGAATTTCTATCAAGTTCACCTTTATTTGGGTTCAAAAATGGGAATTATCATTAAAAATCCTAGAAAAAACTAATAAAAAAGAAAAAAAAAATCCAAAATTAGGGCGAAAATCACATTTCGGCAGTTAGGAGGGGCGACCAATGCCTGTCGGTGGCGAGCGATAGGCGTCGGTCACACGTGTTGGCAGGGGTGCTCGCGCCGCGCCAGTTGAGCGATACCCCTCGCGCGTGCTGCTTGTTGCACGGGGGCATCCGCCCCAGCGCCAGCACGCACGCGCGAGGGAGAACAGTCCTCAAGCGCTGGCTGCCACAAACGCCCGAAATTTTTTCTTTTCTTTTCTTTTTTTTTTTTATTAAATGACAATTTTGACTAAAACACTATAATTTCCAAACACCCTTTTTTTATTTTTTATTTTTTTAAAAAAACAAATTTCACAAGAAAACCATCACTTCCAACATGTTTGCCTGTGAATAGGAGCTAATCATCATTAGGTAACCCTGATCTAGGCTGCCTCGGGACTTGTTGTCTACACCCACCTAGGAAAAGAGACCGCATGACCTTTTGTGTGGGAAGTGATAAGGT
This sequence comes from Excoecaria cochinchinensis, assembly GCA_947683425.1. NCBI lineage: Eukaryota > Viridiplantae > Streptophyta > Magnoliopsida > Malpighiales > Euphorbiaceae > Excoecaria > Excoecaria cochinchinensis. The sequence goes on from CANTUQ010000105.1 coordinate 4,479,802, forward strand.
TGGAAGGTTCTTATTTCTGCTTAAGTATGTGGTTGTGGGTGTTGCATAGCACGATCATGCATTACATGTCATCATACATCATCCTAACATTTTGATTCTTGCAACCATCAAAGATTCATCCCGGTGGTTTAGGGGTTCCAACGGTAGCCTTATCAGAGGACCTTTGATTGAACAGCTAAAACTACAATCAAAATCGAGTTTCATTGACAGAGACTTGGAATCCTTACTAGAACACTTGCAAGAATTAGAAATGTTCGAACCATCATAACAGATTATTGTCCTAACTGCACAAGAGCTAGACAGAAGATTGGAGGATTTCAAAAGGAGGGTGATAGCTATGATCAAGGGAATAGCTGCTATATTGACACCACTTTCTAGAACGCAGCCTATGGACCCTACTTTAGGACAAATGGAGTCAAATGTTATCGGAGAATCTCCCATGGCAGCTACTGCAGTCCGTCCTCCAACTACTGAACCTAAGGATGTGGTACCTACTGAGCAAAGAAGGGATAGGTTTAATGTTCCTGAAGAGGATTTCATAGATAAGGATGAGGAGGAATCGGTGACCGCCCAAGTTATCAAGAGCAAAGCATCTAGAATGGAGGATGCAGTATTGAGAAAGATGGAAGAGAAGATAAAAGCAATGGCCCGCATTCTGTCAGCAGGGAAGGGGATTTGGCCTAAAGATAAAGATCTCGATGGTGAAGAGCTATTGCCTCAAAGGTTCAAGATGCTTGACTTTCCAAAGTTCGACGGTACTGCATATCCATCAGAATACATAAAGCATTACACTCTGGTAATGACGGTAACAACTCTAACTAAGAAGTAGAAGGTTGAATATTTTTGTCTTAGCTTAACAAGCCCTGCCGTCATTGTTATCATGGGTTGGATCGAAGGAATAAAAAAGATTGGGATGTGTTGGTCGAATAGTCCTTGAAACAATATGATTACAGCACCAGAATGGACGTGACCTTGAAGGATTTTGAAATATTGCAATAGAAGCCTGAGGAGTCTTTCCACAAGTACCTCACTCGATAAAGGAATAGATAAGGGTTATCCAGTGATGAAATTAGTGTCTGTTCACAGGAAAGAAGGTGTGAAGTAATTTTTCCTGGTCAAGCTCCTTTTGAGAAAAAAAATTGCTAATGTGTGCAGGCTACCCCTCGCAGGGCTGGTTTGGAGGGCTTTCCCTCGCGGGGGCGTGCCGTGTGAGGGGAGCAGCATGAGTGCACCCCTCGCCGTTGCTCCTGCCCTACCCCTCTCTCTCAGGCTGTCCGAGGGCGCCCCTCTTGCACTCGTGCTGTGCGAGGCTGCCCCTCACTTGTGCACGGCCCGAGGCCGCCCCTCGCGAGGGGTGGGCCACGTGAAGAGGCTGCCCCTCGCGACGAGGCCACCCCTCATCATCTTCTTCCCCTTTTGGCATCTTTGCTCCCCGGAATCATGGAATTTAATTTTGAATTGAATTCCAACACTGATTTTCGAGATTTTTGAGCGTTAAATTTAGTTTTTCCATTTTAAACTAGGAAATTTGGATTTAATTGACTTTATTATCTTCCTAAAATCATGTTTTTTGAAGAACAATACAAATAGTTTTTTTAGAAAGAGGCAAGGAGGGGGAGCAACATTCTGTATTTTTTTGATTTTCCTTAAAAAAGAAAACAACTTTTCTTCTCTTCTTAGGATCGGAGTTTGAACCATTGATTGGAGAACTATGCTAGAGATAGGGAAATTGATTCTCTTTTCTTGAGAAGGAGACTTTTTTTTTTTTTAGTTTTTAAAACAAGCTCTTGAATTTTTAGAGAGAAAAAAGCTTCAGTTCTTTTTTGTTTTGATTTGATTCTTGTGAATTTTTAACAAGGAAAATAATTCATGATCTACCTTTTCCAGATTGACAATTTGAGGGTCAAAAATTCTAATTTAAATTTTTCTCTCACCTTTTATTTCTACCATTGATGGATATTTTGAAGCTTTTTAATATGTGATATTTTGTTTATTTTTTTGTGTTTAATTTGTATATTTAGATGTTATTTCAAGTTTCTTGCAAGAAAATCATGCTATAATATGTGGATATCGTTTGAAATAGTGTTGTTTTGCTTTGAAACTTTGAAGAAAAGATTTTTTTTGTCCTTGTGCGTTTTCTCACCTCCTGCCCGAGGTGAGGGGCGACCTGCCCACCCCTTGAGGGGAGGCCACCCCTCAACCTTTTTTTTATCTTTTAGTGTTTTTTGTCCTATTTTATCCCATTTCGATGCTTTTCGGTCCATATTCACATGATGTGATTCTTGCATGATTTTAATGTTATTTTTCCTTTCATGTAATATTTATTTATTTTTATTATTTTATGTGATAATGTTTATTTTTATTATTTTATTTGATTTAATTCATTTTTAGATTTATTTACTAACATTAATTTTAATTTGTTTACAATTCTTGTTTTTTCCTTATTTGAGCATTCTTACGAGCAAATGGGGAGATCGAGGAGGTTTCTTTTTGGTTTGATTTACCATTTTTTTGATTTTATTATTTTTAGTTATTTTGCTTTTTATTTATTTTTCCATGTAATTTGTAATAAAATTATTTATTTTATGCATGTTAAAAAGAAAATCATAAAAATATTTTTATTAATAAATTGGATTTTTCTAATAAAATGGGACCAAAAATCTAATTTTAGCTAATAAAATCTCACTTTTAAAAGGAGAGTTAATTTTCATAAAATGGGATCACTCATCCCGATTTTCTCAATAATACCAAAAATAATTCTTCTATTTTTTTTTAAGTGTGCATGAAGGAACCAATGTTCCTATCCTAATAAATACCCCTATTTATGTATGCTTATTTATTTAATTGATTTTGTCATTTATTTATTTATTTTATATTTTGGGGGATTTTATTTTTGTCCCTGATTTTCATCTTGTAATTTATTTTTACTGTATTTATTTATCTCTTTTTACTATTTTCCTTAATGCTTGATATGCGCTTTAATTAAATTGCACGACGTGTGAGAAGAGTGATTGGAAAATTAATTATTAAAAACTCATTTATAATTAACCAAGTCATTAATAAGAGTGAAGTTTTTAATCTTTCTCTGGTTTAGACCCCGAGGTTAGACGAACTTTTCCAATTTTTTGTAAATTGGGTGGCTACTCCAAAATACCTCAAAGGTGCCTAAAGGTTTCATGGGAATAGATGAACTTTCCCAATGTTTTATTGGGTAGGGATTCTATATTATCTCATGTTGCCCAAAATCTAAACGTAAACCCTCTTTGACCCTAAAAGTTGGCCTCCGAAAAACACGCGGGTTTGGCATGCATCACAATAGGATAATGGAGATAAAGAAAAAACCAGATACTCCTGATTAGATTGGGCTTTTTATCTGGAATGCGAGTCCATATCTGAGAGAAAAGCTTAAGATGAAAGGCCTTAAGGATTGGGAGTCCCTTAAAGACAATGCCATTGAAGCTGAAGGGGAGTACTTGATAAAGAAGGCAAATAATGAAAGTTATGCTTGGAGGAATTACGAAAATCATGGAGTAAGTAAGTCAGCAGTGGCAAGCAAACTGGAAAGACAACAAAAGTGTCTGCCACTGAAATAAGTCAGAACTACTATTCTAACCGTGGTAGATCCTTATATTGGGTGCTTGAGAGGCTGATTAAAAAAGGAAGATTACAGTCATTGCCAGCTAAGCCCGCCAGGAACCAGGGACTTCCTAGTAACCAAGCATATTAGTATTGTTCTTTCCGTCAGCACACTAAGCACTTAACAGATCAATGTCGAAATTTGAGGGATCGAATTCCAGACCTCATTGACAGTAAGTAGATTTTTGACCCAGAGAAGTGAGAGAAGAAAAAGAAGACCGGTTATAATGTTGTTCCATCGCCAGGGTTCATGATAGGTTCAAGCTTACCCGAGTGGTACGTGCTTAGGGATTTGTATGGGAATGAATATATGGCTATCACAATATTTTTATTGAGGGGACCTTAAACAAGATCCAAATACTGAGGGGTTCGCGAAGAACCTAACGGGGACCTGATCGGGGTCCGAACTGAACTGAGGGCTGCAGCTAAAAGACTCTATTAGGCATGCCTAACTATCCACTTACTTGACTCTAGCAGGTTTTGCATCATTCAAATCATGTTTCAAATGTAATCTCATAATAATACTCACATTCATATCAATGAATCATAAATAAAACATGCATAACCCAAATTCTGTTTCAAATCACAGTATATAATTTATCATATGTAATGAATACAATAACAGTCGTATACACAAGTTCGTATAACATACAGTACGGAAAACCATGAAAAATACGGAAAAACCATGAAAAATCGCTTAAAAACACATTTAGAGAAAACTGGTTTCACAACAAAGGAGCCACGGACACGAGTGGTGCTGAGGGACACAACTCGTGTCTATGGCATCCTGCTTGTGCTCTCCAGCATGACAGGCAGAGGAGCTGCATGAGCACGAGTCGTGCTGATGGACACGACTCGTGTCCATGCTTGTTCCTCTTTCAGTCGTGCTCCACAGCACGGCAAGGATGGGAGCTCGCAGCTGCACGACTCGTACTGAGAAGCACGAGTCGGACGGCCACCAGGAAGAACAGAAAACACGATTTTTCATTCAAAACACCTACTGTCAGTTAATTTCAAACCCAAAAATCCAAAAATACAGCAATCCATCCTCAAATCTACTTCAAACTCAAATATCATGCATTACAAATCATTATAAATCAAAAACCATAATTATAATATCAAAATAACACTAGCAAATCATGCATAAACATAATCAATTCTCTCAAGAACACAAACCCTAAAAATTACAGTAACTTAAATTCTCAAACAAGATTTCTAAAACAAGTCCCAAACCTGAAATTCTAAGCTTCAAATCACTTAGCTCCGCTAGTCCCAGCAATTTCCTTGCCCTTAGTATCGCGAGGAGGATCAACTAACAATCAACACACCAAGAAAAACAAAAAATATAAACCCTAAGTTAAATCTAAACCCAAAGAAGAAGAAGGAGATGAAAACAAAATGAAAAGAATACATTCACTTACCAAAAAGGATGCAAAGAGATGATTAATTCCACCAATAAAGATTTGAATCCACACAAGAGCTCTTAGAGTGAAGAAAAATGAAGAAGAAGAAGAAGAAAAAGAAGAAGAGTGAGGGGAAGAAGGGAAACGTAAATTCTGTCCTTCCCCTTCTTTCTTTCCTTTTTCTTTTTCTTTTCCAAAACTCTAGACACATGTCATCTCCCTATTGGTGGGAATCAATCATTCACACCCAACAAGCATGCACTACACATACCCAATGCACTCCCAACTAATGCACACCCTACAATGGTATGAACACACACATTATGCACTCCCAACTTAAAACACCCTAATATGATATGCCCAAATACACATAATCATTTCCCAATTAATTCACACTCTAATGCCAAATATACATATCCATATGCTAATAAAACCCTAAAAATATGTATTTTTACCAAAATACCCTTATGATATGCCAAACACATGCAAATGCATGCTCACACAGACAGGCTCATACTACTAGGGGGCAAACGGGGTGTGACAGAGGGTGGTGAAGAAGCAGACCCTACGGATTTATAGGACTCTAAGAATGATGAGAATGAGAAGTAAGTCAAGGCTGTCACTAGAAGTGGAAGAGTTGTACCCAAAGTAGAGAAGCAACAAGCCCTTATGCCCTTGCCTGAGGAGAAAGAGCAAAAATAGAACTAAATTTTGAAGCATTTGTGGAAAACTCCTACCCAAATTTCTATATGATATTTACTTAGGCAGTCGCCTTCGTACAGACAAAAATTGGTTGAAGATTTATGCGAGTCAACTGTGACTACCACCATCTGTCATTTAGAATTGCTAAGCTTAGTAAAAGGAGGCTTGGGAGAAAACGTTGTTTATATTGATGGAGGCTTCCTAGTCAAGGGTCGTAACCACAATCGCCCTTTGTACATAAAAGACCAAGTAAATGTCAAACATACAACTTGCATAATGGTAGATGATGGGTCTTCAATCATTGTCTATCCATTAGTAGCAATCCCTTCTTTTGGTTTGAATGGAGCTATGCTGAAAAAATCTGATTTAACTATCACGGCTTATGATAATTCAAGGAGACAAGCAACTGGGACTTTCAGGGTGATTGTGAAGATAGGGCTGGTTGAATTAGAAGCAGAATTTGTAGTTTTGCTAATTCTTGTTAATTTTTTGGCGTTGTTGGGGAGACTGTGGTTTAATAAGTTGGGAGGAGTTCCGTCTACCTTACACCAAATGATTAAGATATCGTATAAGGGCCAGGTGATTACGATCAATGCTGCAAGGGAGAATTAGGTTTCTATTTTTGGAATATCTATTCAACGTTTTAGTGGTTTTCATGAAGCAATGATTGATGCTAACAAAGAGAGTAGTTCAGTGGAAAGCCCTTAGGTCATTAATATGATGAAGAAGATGCATTTCCTGCCGGTGCTGGATTAGTTTAAATTCACAAGGGCCACATGTTGCAGTTACTACAAGGGGCCCAAATGATAAGAAGAGCTTAGGATATACTGCAACAAGTAAAGGGGGAAAGTCCAAAGTGAAGTCGGTTGAGATACCCCATATCCTAGACAGTTTCCTGCCAGCTTCACTAAAATGTAGTTACTGTGGGGAGGCAGAGTCGTAGTGGATTAAGGGTAGAGTCATCTCGAGATTCTAAGTATTTAATGACGTATTTGACTAGTCGTGAGGAACTATCAAGTTAGTCGAGGTCTTTTGGGATGAAGAAATTATGACACAGTGTTCTAAATGGGATTGTGAGGTTCCAGAGGAGAATGTTACCTTTAACCTATTGGCCACCAGGATAAAAGGAATGGAAAAAGTGGAGTTCGAAGCTTCAATGCCTAAGTTGAAGAAGGAAGTTCTGAAGGTTAAACCGGTAGCAGGTAAAAAGTCCCCATTATGCTCAAAGAGTGAAGAATCATTGGCTATAGCACCTACACCACCAAAAGTAAAAGAGGAAGCTTTTGTAGATGTGCTTTTTGCACATGAACTTTTTAATAACGATGTATGAGGCGCTAATTATATTAATTAAATGAATGATTTTGCTTACTTGTGTGATGTTTCCCATGATTTTACTATGCATAATCACGATCATGAATCATTTATATTTGATATTAACTCAATGAATACCACTTTATTTAATCTCAGTACTTTGGAAAATCCAAAAGAAATCCTGATAAAATTCGATGTGACTCCTGAAGAGAGGAAGAACTTTGAGAGAATATTAAGAAAATATGAAAAAACTTTGCTTGGACCTATGAAGATATGCCGAGGATTAATTTGAAGTTACTGAACAGGCCATTCTTTCATACCCAGATTACAAACCAGTTAAACAGAAGCTCAAAAGGCTCAGCCTAGAATGGGCAAAAAAGGTTAAGGAAGAAGTATGTAAACAGATCGAAGCCAAGTTCTTATTATAAGTCCAGTACTTGACATGGCTAGCCAATGTTGTTCCTATAGCCAAGAAGGATGGAAAGGTTCATTTATGAGTTAATTATCGAGATTTGAATAAAGCCTGTCTGAAGGATGATTTCCCCTTGCCTCACATAAACGTCTTGGTTGATAGTGCTGCTGTATGTAGTATGTGCAATTTTGTTGATAGGTATGCCAGATGCAACCAAATTCTCAACAAGATTGTGGATCAAAATAAGACAACTTTTATTACAGAGTAGGGGACATTGCTTATAGGGTGATGCCCTTTGGGTTAAAGAATGCAGGTGCCACTTATCAGAGGATGGCTACTAAGATCCTTGATGACCTGATTCATAAAGTGGTAGAGGTACATGTTAAAGATATGATGATCAAGTCAGCAGCCAAAGAAGGTCATGTTGAAGCTCTAAAGAAGTTCTTCTAGAGAATCAACAAGTATAATCTCCGGCCTAATCCCGGGAGATACATATTTGGAGTTACTTTAGGAAAGTTATTTGGTCATATAGTATGCTAGAAAGGAATTAAAGTGGATCCTGACAAGGTCAAGTCCATCAAGGAAATGCCAGTGCCTCTAAAGGAAAAAGAGGTCAGAGGTTTCTTAGGCAGACTTCAATATACTAGCTGGTTTATCGCTAAGCTCACTTCAATTTTTGAATCGATTTTCGAGCCTTTTAGGAAGAATCAATCAGTCAAGTGGATGGAGATTGCCAAAATACCTTTGATTCCATTAGGAAATATCTTTTGTACCCTCTGGTTCTGCGACTGCCATAGTCGTTAAAGCATAAAATTCTCTATATAGCAATAAAGGAAAGTTCTGTGGGTACCATGATGGCTCAAGAAGACGAATTTGGGGTTAAATTTACAATTTATTATCTCAGTTAGAAGTTCCTTCCTTATAAAGCCAAATATGTTGAAGTTGAAAACATTTGTCTAGCAGTGATCTAGGCTTCTAAGAAATTGAGGCATTATTTCCATTCTTACAAAGTGCAAATGGTTGCCAAGAAAAATCCCCTTAGGTACCTTTAGGAAGCACCCTTTTTGCTAGGGAAGATGGGAAGATGGCTAATATTGTTGTGGGAATTCGACATAGAATATATTACCAGGAAGACTATTAAAGGACATGTCATAATAGAGTTTCTACCAGAACATCCCCTCGAAGGAGACCGGGTTGAATATGGATTTCCTGATGAAGACTTAGCGGCCATTGCGATGCAAGGATGGAAGATGCACTTTGATGGAGCTGTTAATAGTAAGGAAGTCAGAGCGAGGGTGATTTTTATAACTCTAGATGGTGAGAAGCTCCCCTTGGCAAAAAAGTTGAGATACAAGGCCACCAACGATGAAGCTGAATACGAAGCCTGCATTTTTAGGTTGGAAGCACTTTTAGCCATGGGGGTAAAAATCATAGAAATTTTTGGAGATTCATCATTGGTGATTTATTAGGTTTGTTGTGAGTGGTCCGTTAAGGAAGAATGACTGTTGCTTTACATGAAGTGCTTGAAGATGTTAAGTGGTCAGTTTGAGGTCTGTTCTTTTGGTTATATGCCTAGGGATGAGAATCAGTTGGCAGATGCCCTTGCTACTTTAGTATCCATATAGGATAATCCAAAAGGGGGCTTATGAAGCCAGTTCTAATTCCTAGTTTAGATAAGCCATGTTTTGAAACCAAGCAGGTGATGGATATTGAGACTATAGATAGGAAGACATGGTATAATGATGTTCAGAATTACTTAGAGAAGTTAATATTCCCTGAAAAAGCTATTGAGAAGGATCAAAGGATGATTCGTAAGCTTTCCACCCAGTTATCAGTATGGATGGAGTACTATACAAAAGACAACCTGACGGTATCCAATTAAGGTGCCTAAATGAAAAAGAAGCTAAGAAGGTTATGGAGGAAACACATGCCAGGGTTTGTGGTGCTCATATAAACAGTTTAACATTAGCAAAGAAGATCATGCACCAAGGGTCCTTTTGGCTCACAATGGACGCAGATTGTTCCAAATATGTTGAGCAGCGTTATCTATGCCAACAATATGTAGCTTAAGACACTAGCCGATCTCAGAGTTATGCAACTTTACATATCCATGGCCATTCAGTGCTTGGGGAATCGATATCATGGGAGCGATACATCCAATAGCTTCAAACGGGCATAGGTATATCGTAGTTGCCATTGATTACTTCACAAAATGGATAAAAACTGAGTCCTTTAAGAAGTTAGGTGCTCGAGAAATGGCAAGATTGATCGAACGACACCTGATATGCAGATATGGTCTTCCATATCATATTGTGTCTATAACGGAGTGCAGTTCCAAACTGAAACCAAACAGATGCTCAAGAAGTACGGTATCCAACACCATAAATCTTCCCCTTACCAACCTCAATCTAATGGGGCAGTTGAGGTGGCAAACAAGAATGTGAAGAGAATACTATCCAAAATGGTGTAGGCACACAAGAATTGGGCAGAAAAGTTACCTTTCGCATTGTCAGGACCACTATTAGAACTTCGATAGGGGCTATACTATTCACTTTGGTATATGGAACAAAAATAGTTTTATCTATAGAGGTCAAACTTCAATCCTTAAAGGTGGTCTTAGAAGCCAAGTTACTGAAAGCAGAGTGGGCACAACAAAGATTGTTACAGTTGAACTTGTTAGATAAGGATCGGATGCGGGCCTATTATCACAATCAGATTTATCAGAAGAGACTAGCTCATTCATTTAGGAAAAAAAGTCAGAAAGTATCCCTTGGAAAAAGGTGATTTAGTTTTTAAATAGATGAGACCATGTGCTCCTGATATTCGAGGCAAATTCAGACCTACTTGGGAAGCTCCCTTTATGGTGAAGAAGCTGTTGTCGAAAGGAGCGGCAATCTTAACCGATAGTGATGGAAACGAGTTCAAGGAGCTAGTCAACATCAATAAATTGAAAAGGTTCCATGGTTGAGACTAAAATCAAACGAAGAGAATAAAGCATGCAGGTCAAAAATTGAAAAAGGCGGCCTTGCTAAAATTGGGCGCCCCGTCAGGGTGAAAACTTAAAAAAAGGCATCTTAGGAAAAAATTAGGGACTGAGTGAAAATGTTTAATCATGAAACCCGAGAGGGCTAATTGATATCAAGAGTCTAATGCTTCCAAGATCTATCCCTAGATTTGATGAGGTCTTATATTTTTTAGCTTAATGCAAATAATGATCATGTGTAATGAAATCAAAATAAAACGTACGCATTTATGCAATGATATATTAATATAAGCGGAGTAGTTCATTTTGCATACTCAAAGTTGTCTAGTTCAAGTATAAAAAGTAGCACATTGTTTCTTTATTGCATATGTGTAATCTACTATCTATCCTCTACTACTCTTGCCATCCTGGTGCCTTAGCTAATTCATCTGTTATCAACTATGGGCCTAGTGATCCACCTTTTGTACTCAACTGAAGTGGTGAAATCGTAATCCTCGATCTTTGACATGTTGCTCTTCATAGGCAATTGTGCCTAGAAGTGATGATAACCTGATATGAAAGCAGTGGATAGAATATCAACTTGAAAAGATAGCAGGCACAATACTTTATCGCCCTCCAAATTATCGGGCACAACGAGTTGTAATACATAAGGTGGCTCTGTATAATTCGTATAATGGTATACATTGAGAAGACCTATCCTGAGTCACCGAATAAATAGTTAACCATGGACACATAAAAATGATATTGCCGTTCGCCATTGTGGCCAGCCATATAGCACCTTTGTGAGGAGAATCAAACTCATATAGTCACTGTCTAGGAAGAAAATGTCTCAGTGGGTATGTACTGATCACGCTTGGAGGAAGTTTTGATAACAACTTTAGCTTCTCTTACAACTATACCTTAAAAAAAAGCCGATGGATTTGTTGGGATCATCTTAGGCAAAATAAGGCACAAGGATGTGTGAAAATCTGAAAAGGACGCATTTCCTACTAAGAAAAGTTAGTGTGAGTACCCACAAGGGATGAACTACCTTTAAAATAATGACTATGATGACCTGGAGTAATTAGGGCTACCGATCAAAAAGCAGTAGAGTCAACACATAGTGCATCTAAGTCGAGGATCGTTCTGCCAGAATCAATAGAAACGTGGTCATCCTATTGTATATGCCCTCAACAATGTCAAATAGTCAATAATTGCCAGTTAACTCATCTAAGGTCAATGTCAAATATCGAGTAAGACAGATCAGCAAAATGATGCTGGTAAGATAGGTAGGCACGTCTGAGAAGTCATTTAGTGCGTCAATCATAAGTTCTAAGGATAAGGGACCACTTCGGGGCACCAGCCTGGCAGCTGCTGATGGTAAATTCCTAGAGCTTGTGCTATTTCCCTCGGATAATTTGGCACACAGTTTGGACACAAGGTAAAGTACCAGGAGAAAACCTTGCCCAGATGATCATAGCAAATTCTTCATCTAAAGGGCATAGTTCTTGGTGGGTAAACCTAAAAAATGAAATTTATGGTCCTAGTAGCGAACAACAGCTAATAGAAGGTTTGTGTTGAGTTTAAGTCTTCTCAAGAATTTGAGATTGAAATAAGGGGTTAAAGTATAAGTTTTCCAGGTTTTAGGGTCATCTAAAAGTCTGTGTAGTTTATTAATAACTAGTGTTGACATGATGAAAATATTGGGATTGCCTGCGAAGAAAATAAAAATGGGAAAAAGACGAAAATAAAAATAAAACAAAGGGAAAAGAGGAAGAGAAGAAGGGAAATTACTTGTTGAGAAGATCTAACCAAGCAGCCAAGGGGATTTGATTCACAAGCAATCAATATTTGAGCTTTATTTATAAGAGCGCCATGAGAGACGGGCGTGGCTCCTCTAGCGAGTCATGGCCAGACCGCCACTCACCCCTAACTAACTTGGATAAATTGTTTCCCCACATTCCTGCATGGCCATGCATTTCACATACATGTTTTTTTCCTACATATTTGTTTTCCAATTTTATAGGAAGAGAGATTTGATGTGTGCACCAGTAAGGGTTAAGCTCAAATATTTAGGGATTATTTAAAAAAAATTAATGAAGATCATAAAACACTGGTGTTATAGGATGATGATGATGATGATATAATAATAATAATAATAATAAATTTGTTAATTTTATGGCATAAAATTAATTTTGGTTTTGTCTCGGAATAAATATATGTTGCATAAGTGTTTGTCAAGTTTAGGCACAAAAAACAGGAACAAAGCTAAATTTGAATGACAGACGGGATGGAACCTTTGCTTGTCACTCGATACGAGCCACTGTAGCCCATTTATCACGTCGAATTTAAAAACCTGGGATTTTCTTCTTCTTCTTCTTCTTCTTCTTCTTCTTCTTCTTCTTCTTTCTCTCTTCTTTCTTTCTCTCTGCGACGCCCGCCACCTTTTCATTTTGGCTCTTTTCTCCCTCATTTCTCCACGTTTTGTGCACCATGTTCTCTAAATCAACCTTCCAGAGGGCGCACACCTCGAGGTATAATTTTTATCGAGCTTTATCGCACTTCGCTAGACTCCCATTCTCATTCCAAAGGTTTGTTTTTCTCTCTTTTTTTACTATTTTTCTGTATAAATAAGTGTTGTAACTGTGTTTTATGCATTGTAGCTCAAATTATGTAAGATTCATTCAATTTTAAATTTTTGTCTCTTAAACTTCCTATACTTGTTTCTTGTAAAAAAAAAATGTTATTGAAGGATGCTTATTTTTGTAATTTTAGCCTTGTGTGTTGGATTTAAAGATATTAAAAAATTAAATTACTCAATTTGAAATTTTATAGACCAATTGATTTTTTAGTTGTTGTGAATCTTACATATTGGTGAGTTGTTTGTTGCAAAATCTATATTTGTGTGTAGGAGGATGGGCACATTCTAGCCGAAATGCAGCCAAAATTTTTGGAACATATCATAATTTAAATTTATAGTCGTCTTACATAGGAATATATCTTGCTTTTAAAGTTTTTTACATGAGCTAACTATTGGTATTTGTTCTTTACAAATGCCACCTAGATGTGATCCTCTTTAGGTGCCTGCTACACCATCGACACCAGAGTGGATAACACATGACCAGACGCACAGATATCAAGCCCTAGCTTGAGTGCAGTTCAGAACTAGTAGGTTTATGTCCCGATCATTCCTTGAGTAGATGGGTATGCTTGAGGATGTGGAGGCTTTATTTGCAGCGGTAGGCTAGACTCATTTTTTTGGGCAGCATTTTTGACATACTTGGAGGTTATATGAGATTTTTTGTCTACTTTGCAGTATAGGGGGTTCCAGAGGCCTGACGAAGAGCCTGGGATTATTAACTTTAGAGTCAGATAGACCACCTTAGGGGTGTACACGGTTCGGTTCAGTTCGGTTCTTTACAAATCTCCATATTGTATTGAAATTTCGGTTCTTATAAATTTCGGTACAGTTCGGTTCTTATTAACTTCGGTACAGTTCAGTACGGTTCTTATAATTTTCAGTACAGTTTAGTTCGGTTATTTGGTTCTTTCGGTACAAAATAAAACAAGACAATACAATACGGTATTTCGGATAATTCAATATTATTAAAAATTTACAATATAAATATACACAATAATAAATACAAATATAATTAAAATATCTCAACAAGTACATAAAATTTTGCATTCAATTTAAGAAAATATTTCAATTATCCCTCTTTTAAGAAAAAAAATATTTTAACAATAGTGACTCTAGATGAAATTTTAAATTCGAGATAAATTATTTCAATAAATTTCCTAAAATCCTAATATTTAATAAAATTAATTGGTAATTTATCCCTAATGATCATCCTAATTAAAACTTATGTACAAGTCTATTGATCAAATTTTTAACTAACTAATGACACACTATTGATGAATACCACAAAACCAAAAGTTGTGTGTGACTTATACTTACTTTTAGATGTAATCGCGAAAATGACAGTGGCAGCGACGAGACAAGCAAATGCAAGTATAAGCTAAAATCAACGAAAGATAAAAAAAATTGTGGGGCTTGAAACGATTTTGAGACAGAAAACAAAGAGACATGCACGATTTAGGTTTTTTTAATTATTTTCTTTTATATATATATATATAATAGAATATAAAATCGGTCGGATTCTGACGCAGCAAAAATACCTCAAAACGAAAGAATTTTATTTCAAGTTGAAAAGTCCCCTCCAAACTAAGGTAACAAACAATTTATATGAAAAAATAAAAAAATTACAATAATATTCCTAAAACTTCAAATTGAAAAACGGAAGGTCAAACGTTATCTTTGAGGCACGAAATGAGCTGCTACAGGAGACTAAGATTTGTAAAAGTCGACCAACTTGAAATGAGCTTTCCGGAAACATATAATAATAAGCAAACGGACACTTATAGCAAAAGTTATAACAAAAACATAATTAATGACGATTGGCCCGTTCAACTCGCTCCAAATACTGAAAACCCAACTTGTCCGCATTAGATTCCCTCCAAATATTTCAATTCCCTCCAAATATTAACCTTTCCCTCCAAAACTTAAATAAAAATATTTCTACTAAAATTTTTCAAATTTTATTCTTAATTTGCTGTAAAAAATTTAATTAATAAGATAATTATATACTTATATAATTATATTATATATTAATTAATAAAATTTTATTAATATAATAATTGTATATAATTATATTATTAAAATATATTTTCAATTACTCACATAAATATTGTACTAAATACAGATTGATTATTAGTGAGTAACTTTAAAAATAAAAGAAATTAAAATTTTATTATAAATAATTATATATAATTTATTTTTAATTTACATATTCATATAGATATTGTGATAGAAATCGATGAGTATTAGTCGAGTGACATTAGAAGCAAATGAAATTAATTGATAAAATGATTATATAATAAATTATTCAATTATATATAATTACATTATTAAAATAAATCAATTATTCAAATATGTATTGTGTCAAAATAGATAATTACTAATTGAGTGATACTAAATATAAATGAAATTAATTGATAAGGTAATTATATTATATATACAACATCGCTGATTATATGATTAGGATCCATCCATATATATTATCTTGGCTCAGTTATTATACTCAATTTCATTAATTTGGCTTAATAGTTAAAAGATTATTATTAATATTATATTTAATAACTATAAGAGTGAATATAAAAGTAGCATTAAAAGTAATAAAATTAATTGGTAAAGTGATTGTGTATATAAATATTTGTAAAAAAAAAAATTAAGTAGTAGTTGAATGACATTAAAGTTAAATTGAATTAAATACGAATTAGTAAAATTTAATTATATATAATTAAATTATTAAGTTACAATTCAATTACTCATATATGTATTGTGCCAAAATAGATAGTATTAGTTGAGTGATACTAAAAAAAAATGAAATTAATTGGTAAGGTGATTATATATTATATAATGACATGAATTGAATTGGTAAATTTTATTATATATAATAATTATTATATATAATTATATTATTAATTTTATGCTCAATTATTCATATAGGTATTGTACAAAAAATATATATGAGTACTAGTGAGTGATATTAAGAATAAATGAAGTTAATTAGTAAGGTGACTATATAGTTATATAGTTATATTAATTAGTAAAATTTAATTATATATAATTAAATTATTAACTTACAATAGATAAATACTAATTGAGTGATATTAAAAGTAAATGAAATTACTTGGTAAAATGATTAGATACTCATATAATTACATTAATTAGTAAAATTTCATTGATATAATAATTATATTTATATGTGTATATAAATATTTGTACAAAATAAAAAATTATGTAGTAGTTGAGTAAAACTAGGGGTGAGCAAAAAACCGATGGACTTGGTTAACCGGAAAAAAAATCCGAAACCGAACCGATGGACTGGTTAACCGATTGTAATGGACTGGTTAATGGTTAGTGTTTTGAAAAAACCGATATTAATGGACTGGTTAATGGTTTTGACTCTTGTAACTGGTTAACCGAACCGAAACCGAATTTTTAGTTAATTTATTAATTTTTAATAATTTTGAACAATTTATATAATAATTTATCCTAATTAAAGGTGTGATATACTTTTTTTTCATTATACTAATTATTTTAAAGTTTTTAAGTTTTTTTAATTGGCTATTAGTAAATATAATAATTTATCTAATTAAAAGTACTTATGGACCGGTTAATATGTTTACTTATTAAATATTAATTTTCAAAAATAAATTTGCTTATATTCACCAAAAAATTTTATTTTAACAACAATAATGTTATATTATAGTGAAAAAACTTTAATTTTTAAGTACCTTGAACATTTTAATTTTATTTATGAATATATTTATAATTATAGTGGTTAACCGAAAAATATTGGGTAACCGAACCGAAAATCCGAAACCGATGGACTGGTTAACCGATGGTAATGGACTGGAATTTCAAAAAACCGACATTAATGGACTGGTTAATGGACTGGTGCTAATGGACCGGTTAACCGACCATGCTCACCCCTAAGTAAAACTAAACGTAAATTAAATTAAACACAAGTTATTTTACTTGCACATTCATATAAATATGATAATTAAATTTATCTTATTAATAATCAAAATATTATTTTAATTTATTAACTATTTATTATATTAATTTCATATATTAAAATATTTAATACAAATAATTATAAAGTTTCAAAAAAATACAAATAATTATGAAGTTAAATTTATATAATAACGATATAATAGAAATTATAAATAATATTTATATATAAATACTAATATTTATATAATAATTAATAAATATCGGTTATTTCGGTCCAATTCAGTACAGAACAGTTCGGTACGGTTCAATACGGTTCTCAATTCGGTTCAGTACAATTCGGTTCGGTTCTAATAAAAAAGTCAACAGTACAATTCGGTTCAGTTCTAGTAAAAAAAGTCAACGGTACAATTCGGTTCTGGATCTTTTTCTTTGGTATTTCGGTTCGGTACAGAAAGATCAGAACTATGTACACCCCTAGACCACCTACACTATCAACCACTGGACATTTGCAGAGGCTATGCAGCTTTCGATAGGGGAAGGGGTGTTCAAGGTTGAAAGATCGGTGGAGAGGTAGCATTGGGCTGCGATTGCACTGCAGGGGCTCCCTATCACCCTGATACGGTGAAGAGCACCCTGCTAGCCACCTAGGTCTTTAGGTATATTCAGAGGGCACTTTCTAGCTCTTACTTGGGCCACACAGGTAGTCTAGGTTTAGTAAACGCGCTGAGATCCTTAATTTATGGGTTATGACTCGAGGCAAACCCATTGATATTAGCCACGAGATTGTCACAAATCTTGTCCTACTGGCCGAGCAGGCCACCTTACAAATATGCATAAGTGGGGTGGTTACCAGATTGCTGATCCATTTAGGGGCAGACGTAGCCTATGGAAGAGGACATAAATGTGGATGTGACGGCAGCCAGGACTATGAGGATTATTATACAGCGGCTCTGACACCCCGACACCTATAGGCTACTCACAGTGCAGGAGACCCGGCAAGCCTATCACTTACCTGTGCTCCCAACTGTAGTAGATGTCCCAAGGTAGGAGCAGCCCGCACCTCAACCATAGGGAGACCAGCCAATTCCTCCTCTCTCGCCTCAGGATGAGTTTCAGGACATGGACCTGCTTGGCAGTTCTCCATCAAGGCCAGGTCCCTCAGAGGCATCAGGTCATGCCCCTTCTCCTATGTGACCTCAGCATTTGGCCTCCTGCACGTTAGGAGGTACATGCCTTATCCTGATACAAAGCCTCTATATCCAGAGCTCCACCAACACCAGAGGCTATAGGTTCTTTATTTGATGACTTGGGTCATAGGCTGGCTAGCATAGAGGCATCCATACAGGCACTGCAGGCTACCATATAGACTATGCAACGAGAAGTGGTTGGGACACTGATGGCTCTTGCTACTGTCGAACAACGATTTAATGATGCCCCCAGGTGATAGACGAGTCGATTACCATGGTGAGACACCAGATGGAGAGGCTAGAGGAGGTTGTCCCCAGGGTATCAGAGATGATGATAGAGAGGCACGAAAGGCTAGATGCCAGTCTTATAGGCATGAGAGACGACCTCAAATGGTATTTAGATCAGAACACTCGGTCCATTATACGTCTGGAGTCGAGCATCACCTAGCCCGCAAGGGTTATCAGAACCATAGTGCATCCACTCATTCAGCATTTACCAGGGTTTGAGTTCCATCGACCTCTGCGCCAGAGCAGCTAGTAGCGCAGCATCAGCCTTGGCCTCGATCGTCATCATCTTGGCCCTTTACTTCTCGACCATCACAGGGATATACACCTCGCTCATCACGCAGGCCACCTGGATCACCCAACTACTTGCCTCTGTAGGTTCATTTTTCAGGGAGATTTATCTTTTGTTTGTGATGTACAAAATTTGAATTGAATGTATTTGTATATAACTTTTTATGCATTTATTCTTTTATGGCTTATGAATCTTATTAAGTAACCTAATAATTAATGAAAAAGAAAAAGAAAACAAAGAAATAATAACACAAATATGAGAAAAAAAAAGATACTTCCTCAAACTTTTCTGAGTTTGGATGTATTCTATAGGATTTTAGGGCTTTGTTTAGTCTTAATAATGATTTTTCCTTGAGATTTGTCAAGAGACAAGCAAATGCTGTTGCTCATTGTTTGGCAAGAGCTGCACCCTCTCATGCTAGTCCTCATTGCTAGTTTGATGTTCTTTACTTCCTGGAGGAAGCTTTGTAATTTTTTTTTCTACTTCAAATATTGCTTTTAGAAATGAAGGAAAAATTTATTAAATATCTTTCTTTTTCTTGTTTTGATGTTTCTAAATGTATTTATATCTTTTATTTCATAATTTTTTTTTCCTGATGTTAACTACTTCTCACATGGTATGAGGTACTTTGAAGTCTAAAGTGTTACTTTATAAAATGCATTTATAATTTTTTGTCATTTTTTTTCTATTTTAGTTCTATTATTTCACAGTAACACTTTTAAAGAAAATTTTCGTTTCACCTAAATTATCACTTTATAAAATCAAGAAATATTTAAGTAATTTTTTTTTTTCAATTTTACTCTCATAATTAATGATATGAGACAGTAAAAAAGTTTTCAAAAAATTAATAATGGCATTATTTAAAAACAAAAAGAGAATATTATAATCCATTTAATTAGTAAAATTTAATAAGATTAAAATAATCTAATCCTTATATTAATATGTAAGCAAGAGCTAAAACTCTTAACATGGGTTGTGGGAG
This sequence comes from Excoecaria cochinchinensis, assembly GCA_947683425.1. Lineage (NCBI taxonomy): Eukaryota > Viridiplantae > Streptophyta > Magnoliopsida > Malpighiales > Euphorbiaceae > Excoecaria > Excoecaria cochinchinensis. The sequence goes on from CANTUQ010000105.1 coordinate 4,499,557, forward strand.
TAATAAAAAATAATTTAGTCACTTATAAATATTATTTTTAGAAATTGAGACATTTTAGTAATCTATTCGACATACAAAGTATAATTGAAAAAAAAAAATTCGACTATATTATGGGACACATGGAAATGAAAAAACTAAGTTCATATTTATAAGATAGAGGGACTATTGAATAGGCTTGTAGGATGAAAGGAATAACAATTGTTGTGTCGGCGCTGTAATTTTCATTAATTAATTTTGGATGGATCACCATTGAAAGAAATAGAACATAAAAGTGAAAGGAAAGAAACAGGGCTTACCCATCTTTACATTTCAGTTTCCACTATTAATTATTTAATGTCTCATTTCATTTTGTAAATAAATTAGAATTAGTGCCATAACTAATTAATATTAAGAATATGAACTTAACCCCATCAACTAAAAGATTTGAATTGTTAAATCCACAGATACTGGAAGCTAACTAAGTTATACATTTTAAGCAGAAAAGTGCAATTAGTAGTAAAGGTATCATGTGATTCCACAAACTCAAAAAGCAAGTTTTTGAAGGCCTGGCCTCATTTTTTTCCATTCTTCACATAAATAAAATAAAATAAAATTCTTTTGGAAAAATGTTTAATTTGACTTGGTTAAATAGTGTTAAAGTTAACATTTAGGCCAAATTATAACATAATTTTTAATTCACTTTTGCTATATGTCATCCATAAATTGTGTTAATTTTACCTATAGTCACCGAACTATTGCCTAAATTACACAGAAGTAATGAAAAAATTTTTATTTTCGTAAAAATCACTGAACTTAGAACTTATATATAGAAAAATCACTTTGACCGATTTTCTGTGAGAGGCTTGCCACAAAATCTACTTGGCATGTCCAGTCAGCGGGACCTGTGCATGTGGCAGTACACGCATTGTCAACTCAGAATGCCACATGGCACTTTGCCTGTGTCATCCGCCACGGGGCATCATAACGTGGCATCCAACTCCATTTTTCTTTTCCAAGTGTTTGCGGTGTGCCCGTCGCTCGACGGAGAGCCCCGACGCCTGTCTGTGGCTTCAGACGTTCGTCGGTTCAATCCTGTTTCCAACAGGAAATAGGATTCAACCGACGCCCGTCGGAAATTCAAAGCCTATAAAAACCTGTTTTTCACCCGTTTTTGGGGTTGGTTGGCTAGTTGGGCGAATTTGCATTTCTTTTCTACCTAAAACACATTTGCCAGCATTCTTCTTTTCATCTCAAGATTTCTCCATTCTATTTTTGGTTTTTGTGAATCAAAATATTCAAAGGAGCTAAAATTGATTAGTTTCTAAGAATTTTGATTCCAACACTTATGCATTTTGTGAAAACCAAGAAAGAAAAATCCAAACCTTTCTTTTCTTAATTTTTACCCATTTCTCGTGAAGCGTGCGGGATCCGAATCATCAAGAATTAACCTAAAAGGTAAAATCCAAGGGTAAATATTCTGAACACCCATCTCATTTATTTTATTTTAATTATTTTGCCCTTTCTTGGACTTTTGTGTTGAAAAATTATTTTGTTTGAGAAAACTTGGTTTTTACTATTTTTTTGAAGAAAAGTAGCGACCTACGGGGCATAAGGCCACCAACGCTCGTCGCTCGTTTGAGCGACGGCGCGTATGTGACGCGTTACTGCCCGTCGGTGATCCCGGGATATGCCCGTCTCTCAGATGAACGACGGCATGCAATCCGTCGGTCACTTCCAGCGATGCCCGTCTGTAATTCATTAGAGGTCGTCCCTGGGATCTGTTTGCAATTCTCAAAACCTTTTTTTATTTTCTTTCTATAATTTATTTCTAAATCTTTTTTCTTCTGTCTTTTATCAATAGCTTTATTCTTATTATTTTAGTTCTAAATTTTAACCTTTATTTTCATTGATATTTATTAATGTTTTGTTTTTTTATATTAACATTATTGATTATTTTGTGAGATTATTTTTATGTCTTTGGGATAATTTGGAGCTTAAGAGGAGTTTTGCCATGGGAGACTCCATTTGGTTTACCTCTTTATCCTTTATTTACTTAATTATTTATTTATTTATTTATTTGTCTATTTATTTATTTATTTGTTTATTTAATGACTTATTTATTCATTTTTTATTGATTATTTCGTGCTCACAATGAATCGTTTTACTCCGCATTAAATAAGAATGGATAAATATTTTATAGTAAATAGAATTGGGATTTTTTCAAACTCAAGGATCTAACGTCCTATTTTCCATCCAATAAAAAAAATATCACTATAAAAACTAGTTTTCTTTTATAATAAGTGCATGTGAGGACCAAAGTCCTCAAAATAAATGAATTCCCCATTTTATGTATGTACCGTACTTTTACAAATGGGAGTTGTATTCCGCTCCTAGTGTTATTGTATTTATCTTTATAGTCCTTTTTTACATTTTATTCATTTATTTATTTATTTATTACGTTTTTGACGTGAATAAGTGCGCTTTTAATTGAATTGCTGTGGAGAGAGACCGAATTAATAAATTCAAAATCTAATCATAAAATTAATTAAGGTAGAAATAGATGAGAAGTCCCGAACCCGGCTTTGGTCTTTGGGCTCAACGAGGTGAGAGGTATCCGATCACTCATTGGAACCTCCAAGACACCTCTTGTGTCCCATCAAAAGACTCAATTAACAATCCTAGGCTCTATAGGATTAGAGGATCATTCCCAATGTTCTATTGGGGTGTTCACCTCCAAGACCCCTTTGGTTTGCCCAAGATGGATAAAAGCACCGTCTTAGGCTCACTGAGGCGAGATGAACTTTCCCAACGCTTTGTTGGGTGGCAACTCCATGAAACCTCCTTGTTGCCCAAAATAGACGCACTTGTAAATACCTTACAAGTTGCCAACAGACCCTCACTTGCCCGATCGCCCTCAAGCAGGCGGTAAGAGGGGCGGCCTATAGGGTCCGGCACGCGTCACAGTGGCGACTCCACTGGGGACTCTGGTTTGAGACTTTGATTTAAAAATACCTTGGTTTAAATTTATGATTAAGTTTTAGTTTATAAATTCGCTTTCTCTCAAATTTGCATTTACATCACATTAGAGCCTTAGACTATGCTAGATTGGTCCTTTCTAAACCTCGGTTCATTCCCGAAGCACAACCCTATGTTCACTCAATGTAGGGAAGTGTTAAGGATAATCACCAGCCCAAGCCTCGTACCATTTGGTATATAAAATGGAAACCCAATTGGTCGTTACGCTCGTGACGAGCTAGACCCATTGGTAGGGACCATGCTTGGGTAGACCTAAAGTAACACCACCCTTGACTAAAACTCATATAATGGCCGTAGATACTTCCCCTAGGTGATATGAACCGTAATACCGTGCCTGTTGTATGGGTCCTTATGTATTGTGTGAGTCCAAATATCTTGCTTGGTTACCTAGCCAAAGGCTCTCATGCCCCGGTAGGGCCATGTCGATATATTTGGATTACTTAAATACTATGACGCGCGCAGGACCCGGTACAACCCAGCAAGGGCCCTCGCTTTGAATCCGCTTTAGGATTCGAGGTATGAAGGTTCGCGTCTTTTGATCATGGGCGCCATGAGACATCATCGGTGTATCCCTCCCAATAGAACATTGGGGAGAATAACCTAGCCTATTGACGCCTAAAGGCACCTTTGAGGTATTTGGAGTCGCCACCCAATTTGCAAGAAATTGGGAAAAGGTTTCTCACCTCTATTGGTCTAAACCAGAGATATGGCGTCCGGAACTTCCCTCTTATTTATGCTTTGGTTAAGTATAAGTGGGTTTTTAACTTCTTAAAATTATGTCTCTCATCTCACACGAGCGATGCATTAAAAGTAAAAGCGCATTTTCAAGCACGTAAAGAAAGTAGATGAAAGCGATAAAGCAATAGATAGAGAAAGCGATAAATGAAAGCGGTAAACACGCAAGCATGCAATTACAATAGAAATAGGGGCAGAATACAACCCCAATAAAAGGAGGTTGAAGATGTAAGTGGGACGGAATACAATCCCCAAAAATAAATAAATTTGCCCCAAAATTATTACAAGGGCCCAAAAAGGAAATGAACTTGAATTTAAAACACTCACCCAAGATTAAAATAAAAGAACATACATAAATCGGGGCATTATTTAAGGAACATTGGTTCCTTCGCACTTGTTCGAAATTTAGGAACATTGGTTCCTTCGTATTAATTTGAAAAGGGTTCGAAGAGTCATTTTTGATTGCTTGACTTGAAAAACCGGGATGAGTGATCCCATTTTATTGAAAATTGACTCTTCGTTTTTTAGTTGTGATGTTTTTATAGTTGGGCTAAAATAAGGGACATTGGTCCCAATTTTATTATTGAAAATTCTAATTTAATTGTAGAAATATTTTTGTGATTTTTTATCGCACGCGTGCACGAATAAAAAATGTATATTTACAAATAAACACATAACACATCAAAAGGGGGATTGAAAAGATCTCACCGAAATGGAGTGCCCGCCTACGCGTTGCGACCCATCCGGGGAGTCGCGGGGACGCCCAAATAACTCGATTCAAGTTAAACTCATACAAAAATTAGCATTAAAAATATAAGTAATAATTCTAAATAAATTAATCGAACGAATGCAAAGCATAATAATAACAATGATAAATGTGGTAATAATAATGTCGATAGTTAAGAGTCATGGCATAAAAAATTAATAACGACATAATATAATGACAACAATAAAATTACAACAAATAATCATGGCATGATAGCAAAATAATAATAATAGCGATAATAATAATAATAATAATAATAATGCTAACTAGTTATTTAGTTAATAATAATAGCACTAACAATACTAAAACAGAATAATACTAGTAAATGAATAAATAACAATGATAGTAAAATAGAGAATTAAATAATAATAATAATAATAATAATAATAATAATAATAATAATAATAATAATAATAATAATAATAATAATAACAATAATAATAATAACACAATGAGTATGCCGGTGGCTCAAATAACCCTAATAATAATAAGAATATTAATAAAGGCATTAAATGCATTAAGCATGGCAAAACACTTAATAATGAACATAAACACAATAGAAATAACACTGACAGCAAAATATTAAATTGAAGCAAGCAAATAATATATTCATAGGGATATTAACATACTAAAATGCTGGAAATGAATAAGAGATGATAATAATAGCAAAAATAGAACTAACAACAATAAATAATGTGCAGAAAAATAAACGAGGATAAGTCCAAGAATGTTTACCCTCTGAATTTTTGAGATTGTAAATAGGATGTCTCGATCGATTTCCTTGTCGGATTTTTTTTTTTATGATAATAATATTTGAAATAAATATAAAATCTGTGTTCTAAACAAATTATCTTGAGAAAAATATTTTTTTTTGTGGGATGAAGGAACAAAGAAAATTAATTTTTCTTGCTCAAATCAACCCAATATTAAATATTCTGTAATGGCAAAACTCAGATTTTTGAAGAAAACTTGAAGGTTTTTTGAAGAGTCTTTTGAGAAGCAAGAAAAGCTTCCTGGAGAGTGGAAAAAAGTAGAGAGAAAAAGCTAAGAAAAAATTGAATTCAATGTGTCGTCCTCAAAAATGAGGAAAAAATCCTCATTTAAACTTGTCTTGGCCAAAAATGGCAAAAGACAAAAAATCCTTTATTTTTAGTTAATCTAAAATAACATAAAATGGTGAAACACTGAAAACTAAAAAAATCAGAAAATCAGACTGAAAATAGCGAAAAAAAACGGACAGGAAAAAAACAGGTCGCGCGGAGGAGCCAAGGGCGCGCGGCAGCCTGCGCGTGGTGCCCTGGCACCGCGCGCGGCAGGCAGGTCGCGCGAGGCCCCTGCCTCGCGCGCAGGGGGGTCGCGCGAGGCAGCAGGCCTCGCGCGCAGGGGCCTCGCGCGAGGCCCCCCGCCTCGCGTGCAGGGGGGGTCGCGCGAGGCGCCCGCCCCTGCGCGCAGGGGGGGGGCGCGCGGAGCGCCCCGTCTCGCGCGCAGGGGGGTTGCGCGGAGCACCCCGCCTCGCGCGCAGGGGGGGGGCGCGCGGAGCGCCCCGCCTCGCGCGCAGGGGGGGGCGCGCGGAGCGCCCCGCCTCGCGCGCAGGGGGGTCGCGCGAGGCGCCCGCCCCTACGCGCAGGGGGGGGGGGGCGCGCGAGGCGCCAGCCTCGCTCGCAGGCGCCCCTGCGCGCTGGGGCGGCCTGCCTCGCAGGCGCCCCTGCGCGCTGGGGCAACCTGCCGCGCAGGCGGCCCCGCGCTGCCGCAGTGGCACTCGCGATAATTTTTTTTTTTTTTTATTTTTAATTTTAAATTTTGAAACAAAATTAATATATTTTTTTTTCATCTTAATTTTAATTTCCCAAAAATATATATTTTTAATTATTTTCCGAAAAACACACCTTTTGACAAGGGAACGATCGATTCTCACATTTCTTGCCGAAAATCGGTCTTCTATTTCATCATCGGGTAATCCTGATCTTGGACCGCCTCGGGACAGTTGCCCCCAATTTTGGGGAACTTAGAACGCAGGCGCCTAAGTGAGCCAAAATTCAGAAAAGAGAGGGAGAGATGCGTACCTGAGGCGGTCGCTGTCCGTAACTTGACATTGCCAGATTGTCGGCATCATAGGACTACTCCGGTCACATGATTGAGGAACGTCAGCTTGTCGACGTGAAACCAGGGCTGAGCGACTGATAAACACCAGCTTGTCGGTGTGTGAAGGCGCCAGACTTTGAAGAACGTGATTGATAGAACACCAGCTTGTCGGTGTGTGAAACCACGGCTGAGCGACTGATAAACACCAGCTTGTCGGTGTTTGAAGGCGTCAGACTTTGGAGAACGTGATTGATAGAACACCAGCTTGTCGGTGTGTGAAACAACGGCTGAGCGACTGATAAACACCAGCTTGTCGGTGTGTGAAGGCGCCAGACTTTGGAGAACGTGATTGATAGAACACCAGCTTGTCGGTGTGTGAAACCACGGCTGAGCGACTGATAAACACCAGCTTGTCGGTGTGTGAAGGCGCCAGACTTTGGAGAACGTGATTGATAGAACACCAGCTTGTCGGTGTGTGAAACCACGGCTGAGCGACTGATAAACACCAGCTTGTCGGTGTGTGAAGGCGCCAGACTTTGGAGAACGTGATTGATAGAACACTAGCTTGTCGGTGTGTGAAACCACGGCTGAGCGACTGATAAACACCAGCTTGTCGGTGTGTGAAGGCGCCAGACTTTGGAGAACATGATTGATAGAACACCAGCTTGTCGGTGTGTGAAACCACGGCTGAGCGACTGATAAACACCAGCTTGTCGGTGTGTGAAGGCGCCAGACTTTCCTGCGAAAACAAAAGAGATTTGTATGCAAAGGTAAGTTATGCACGTGCATATGCATATGTCGTGCGGAATGCAGGTGACACCGTTCATCTGAGTGGCCCAGTAGTCGAGGTGCGATAACTCTCGTTGAAACGACTCGTGGCTTCGTCTGGTCGATTATGCCCCCAAGTGTCGGAGGACGCTGTCCTGATTCAGGGGCTCTGACTCATAATTTTTCAGGGAGGTTTGCCCGATGTGTGCCTTTGCTCGAAAGGGGTTGCCCAAGGTAATGCTGCCTTATCACTCCAAACGTCATTGTTTTAAAGGTAGTGCGTCCCTCGTGGATTTTCACACTAGCTTTTCTTAGCGGGAGATGCGTCCTTGTCGGATTTTCACATAACCCTGTGCCTTATTTTTTGCCTGGAACGGACCCAACCCAATCCAGCGGCTTTTATTTATTTTATTTTTTTTGTAGGGCAGACTGCCTGTTGCCAGGTTTTCACCCTGCCCTTTGGCCTAACTTTTGCTTAGAGCGCCAGTCACGGTTTTCATCTCTAACGGCCTTTTTTATTTTTTTATTTTTTTATTTTTTATTTTTTATTTTTTTTTTATTATTATTATTTTTTTTTTGCCACAGAATCTTTTCAATCTGTCGACGTTGACCGGCTTCCTGAATTCGTTCCCATTACCATCTGTCAGGATTGCAGCCCTTTTAGACAAAAGCTTCTTCAGAATGAAGGGTCCTTCCCAAGTGGGCCTAACCTTGCCTCGAAAGTCCGGAACCCCCGGGCTCTTCTGTTTGAAGACTAGGTCTCCTTCCCTCAATGGGTGCCTTCTTACTTTCTTCCCAAATGGGCGAGCTAGCCTTTTCTGGTAGATCTGGTTGTGGTAGTATGCCCGCATCCTACCTTCATCCAATAGGTTCAACTGTAGTAGCAGCTGCTGGGCCCATTCGGCTTCGGGTAGCTGAGCTTCTGTTACCACCCTTATTGACTGGAGTTCTATTTCTATCAGTAGGACTGCTTCCATCCTGTAAACCTAGGAGAAAGGGGTAGCCCCTGTAGATGCTCTGGCAGTGGTCCCGTAGCAATTTCTCTGCCCAGTCTCTATAGGTTTGCACCATCTTATCCAATATTTTCTTGACGTTCTTACTAGCGGCCTAGACTGTTCATATGGGGCCCACAGACCCCTGCATGAGTTTCCTCCATAACCTTTTTGGCTTCTTTCTCATCTAAACATCTTAGTTGCATGCCATCGGCTTGTCTCTTGTACAGCACACCGTTTACACTGATGAACTGAGTGGACAACTTGCGAATCATCCTCTGGTCTTCTTCAGTGGCTTCTTCTGGGAATACCTCCCTTTCCAAATAATTCTGGACATCATAGTACCATGGCTTTTCGTCCGTAGTCCCAACATCCCCAACTCATTCAGTCTCAAAGTATGGCTTGTCTCCTCTAGAAATGTGCATAGGCCTCATGGCTATTCCCTTGGGGTTATCCGACATGGATACCAGGGTGGCTAAGGCATCTGCCAATTGGTTCTCATCTCGGGGCACGTAGTTAAAAGTGCAGACTCCAAACTGGCCACCGAGTTCTTTTTAAACACCTCACATATGGCAACTGCCGCTCTTCCTTAACGGTCCATTCACCCCTGACTCGGCGGATTACCAAGGACGAGTCCCCAAAGACCTCTACTACTTTTGCCCCCATGGCTGAGAGTGCTTCTAACCCAAAGATGCAGGCTTCGTACTCAGCTTCGTTATTTGTGGCTTTATATCTCAGTTTCTTAGCTAAGGGGAGCTTCTCACCATGTGGGGTTTCTAGGATTACTCCTGTCCCGGCCCCTTCGTTATTTACTGCCCCATCAAAATACATCTGCCACTTCTGTACGGTGATGGCCACCACATGTTTGTCGGGGAATTCATATTCTAGCCGGTCTGCTTCAATTGGATGGTCGGCAAGAAACTCCGCAACTGCCCGACCTTTGATGGTCTTTCTCGTGACATACTCCACATCAAATTCCTGCAGCAGTATTAGCCATCTTCCCATCTTCCCTAACAACGAGGGCATTGCTAGATTTAGTGAGATATCAGATGCAGTCATCGACGGATTTCTGGGGTGTGTTCTCCTATGCGGGCTTTGTCAAGCTACTTTCTGTATCATTGCCCGGCGTGCTCGTCAGCTCGAGATGACCCAGGACCCAGCTAGGGACCCATTATCGTTACGGGGAGGGATCTTTTCTGCAAACTTTTACCTCTCGCTATCAGGATCTTTTGGAGCCAACCGCCGGCAAAAACTGTCATACCCCTTTCGGTACCCATTTTGTAACTTCTACTGGTGAGTGCAAAAGATGGATACTCAGTCCGGCACCTGACAACGGGACACGACAACTTAGGCATCTGGCTGGCGAGAGCAGGAGTAGAGTAGCCACTTAGACTTTACTTTTTATAAAAGAACTAGGAAATGATGAGTTAAACTGCTTTTGCTTTATGTATTTGCATAAAACTGTGTGCATTTCAACACGATTTCTCTATACATAATCACCATTAATCATGGATTCAGAATGCAAGAATTACATCTAATCTCGGATTGGATCTTGTAAGCATCAGACTCCTGTTTCCAATCAGCCCTCGCGGGTTTTCTTGATTGAATATTTTCTCTTTTTTTTTTTTTTTTTTTTTTTTTTTTTTTTTTTAGCCTCCGCCATGGACCCTCCTTCAGTTTCTCAGCATTGGTTGAATTCGCTGTCATCTTCATTTGCCAGGGGGATTGCTGCTTCTGAGAGTGACTCCCCTTGGTATCAAAGTCTTGGTCTTAGCCCTTATGCAGACTGGTCGAGGTGATGGGTTCCTTATTTGGGGTTTGAATATGAAGTTTCGCGTTTGGCCTTTATTGGCTTTGGTGGGTCAACCCTGGAATGGCCTTTCAATGGCTGAAATAGGGTGATAAGTTGGGCCTGGATGACCTGGGGTACTCTTATCGGTTTTGGTGGTTTAAGCTTTCGAAATGGTTTTCGACGGCTGGGATTGGGTAGATGGTTTGTGGTTTAGCCTTTTAGATCCTTTTCAGTAGCTAAGAAGAATGACAATGTGCAGCCATGTGTAGATCAACAGGATTTGAGCGAAGCTTTTCTTCAAATAGTATTCCCTTGCCCCCTGATCAATTCTCTCTTTTCTTCTCTCATTTTTTTTTTTTAAATTTTTTTTCAATTTTTTTCTTTCAATTTTTTTTTTAATTTTTTTTTTAATTCAATTTTTTTTAATAATTTTTTTTTTTTTTTTTTTGCAACCCAATTTTTTTTTTACAAAATTTGCTCAAGTCCTTAATTTTACACATACGTGCATTTTTTTATCTTAACCACTGGGACCATGTTGCTCAATCTAGTCGGGCATATAGTTTTAGCAAGAATTTTGGCTATAAGGGTTCTGAATGGTTAAGAGTCGATCATAATTATTTTTGGGGTACTCATCTCAAATGGTTGAGAGGAAAGGGTTCACGTTGTTTGGTTTTGATGAGTTGTATTCTGGCAAGTTATGTTTTCTTCGTGAAGGTCTTAAGTCTCATTCGCCTAACTCCTGATGCAACTTTCGAAGCTTGATCTTATTTGGTGGCACCATATGCATCCCAGATGTCGTGGGAGTGCAAAGAAATGGCTTTCAACATTCGGTTCGTCGTCATGTTGGCGCGTGGAAGTGGTATTGATCTCAGGAATGTCTTTGTCAATTTTCAGCACGTCATACCAGGTCCGGGCAAAGGCTTTTTTTTTTTTATTATTATTATCTCTCAAGTTTTTATCTCACTTCAGGAGTCATAACAGATGCTATCAAGATTTTCTTTGGGTTCTCCCAAAGTTTCGAGATTGAATGGAATGGCATTAGTTGAACCAATGTCAAATGTAAATGTGCCATGATTATGCATAATGAAATCATAAGAAACATCACACAAGATAGCAAAACCATCCATTTCATTCAAGAAAACTATAATTAAAACTGTCATCATTAAATAGTTCAGAAATAAAAAAAGAACATCTAAATAGCTACTTCCTTCTTCTCTTGCCAACGCGGACGCTGCAGTCAACGACCTATTATCACTTTTGGGAACCATTCTCCTCACTTCTCAGCTCCTCATCAATTAAGTGTAGAATTTGCCTCCTCAGAATTCGGCACTCGTCAGTCTTGTGCCCGGTACGCTGATGGTAGGCACAATACAAATCTGCTCGGTGATTGGGGCGCCCTTGGCCCCTGGCAGGTTGGGCCGGCATTGACTGTATTTTTCCCTTGCTGACAAAATGAGCGAAGTGCTTGGATAGGGATTTTTTCAGTATGGCATAGTGACTCTGAGTCATTCCGAAAGTCGGGGTCCTTGTGGCTCTAAAACCTTCTCCATCGCCCCCTGCAAAACTTAAGCTCCCGTGACTACCCTGGCGGCATTCAGGATTTGTGATCAGGTTGCTATCGATCAGATCCTGAATCTGGTGCCTCAGCCTAGCACAATTATCCGTCATATGGCCAGTGTGTTGGTGGTAGGCGCAGTACTCGCCTTCCTTGTGCCCAGGCTGCCCCCAGGTCTTTGCCGGCTTGGACGGCAATGGTTGTAACACCCCCTTCTTGATCAGCCTTTCCAGGACCCAAGACAAAGGTCCGCCTAAATTAGAGTAACGCCTCTGAGCCATCTCAACCATTGGCGCTTTCCCCATCCTTTTTGTACCTCTGCTATCACCATAGTAACCAATTTCGAGACTTGCAGGGCTAGTAACGGCCCCATTGGGAGGTGTCTGGGTAGTTGCAAGCTTGGACCTCATGATCTCCTCCTCAAGATCAGCTAATCTCTTTTTAGTGTCTGCGGGACTGAGAAGACCCATCGGCTGTAAGGGCCCTAGTCCTTTCCCCCTTTCCACTTGCTCGATCAATGAGTTGGGTGTCATCTCGCCCCTAGGCTCAAGAGCGAATTGAGACATTACAGCCATCATCTCACACTCTTTTTTGGTCGTGGCTAGCTCAAATCGGTTAAGTGTAGCTGCAGTGACTTGAGCTTGAAGAATTAGTGCCGCGGCGTCCAACCTTTCCTTAATTGTGGCTGACAACCTCCCTTCAAGTTTTTCAAACTTTTCATCTAGTTCTCGGGCAATCATGACACGGGCCTCTTCAATCTGTCGCGAAGGACCAGCCATTCCCAATGTCTATAGATGCTCTGACTAAGACGGTAGATCTCTGCCAACCACTTCGAATTCTGCTTACTCTTCAGATAGCTTTGAGGACCCCAGAACCTCCCCGGTGAATGGTGTATGATGGCTGATGAATCAAAGGGGTTAGAATGATGCATGGATGACATGTGATGCATGAGCATGACGTGCAGCATTTACAACCACATGCAGACAGGTAGATCCTTCCAACCTTATCACTCCCACACACGGGGTTGTGCGGTCTCTTTCCTAGGTGGGCTTCATCCGAGGGTTAACAGGGAACCCATCGAACACGTATAGCATAACAGTCTTAATCTAATGCGCATTCGTATGGGTTTTGGCCATTACGTATTCAGACAATTCAATCAAGTTAAGGTGGGCTCACCGGGGCATGAAAGCCTTTGATAAAAGACCACTTGACTTGCTTGATTTTGTTTAATATGCGATGGCCCATGTCACAAGCATCATATTAAGGAACATACCACCTAGGGGAAGTTTCTACTTGCCAGTACATGGGCTTTGGTCAAGGCGATTTTCTTTAGGCTACCCAAGCATGGTTTGCGCCGATGGGTCTAACTCATCACGAGCATAACGACCGATCGGGTCTCCATTTCGATATACCAAAAGGTACAAAGCTTGGGCTGGTGATTATCCCTAACACTTCCCTACAATGAGTGAAAGTAGGGTCGTGCTTTGGGAACGCACCGAGGTAAGATAGGGACCAACTAGCGTAAGTCTAAGGCTCTAAAATGATATGATGCAATTTTTGAAAAGAGATAGAATTTTAAGTTTCAAAAACCCAATTATAAATTTTAACCAAAGCACTTTCGGAGTGAAGTCTCAAACACAAAGTCCCCAGCGGAGTCGCCACTGTGACGCGCGCAGGACCCGGTACAACCCAGCAAGGGCCCTTGCTTTGAATCCGCTTTAGGATTCGAGGTATGAAGGTTCGCGTCTTTTGATCATGGGCGCCATGAGACATCATCGGTGTATCCCTCCCAATAGAACATTGGGGAGAATAACCTAGCCTATTGACGCCTAAAGGCACCTTTGAGGTATTTGGAGTCGCCACCCAATTTGCAAGAAATTGGGAAAAGGTTTCTCACCTCTATTGGTCTAAACCAGAGATATGGCGTCCGGAACTTCCCTCTTATTTATGCTTTGGTTAAGTATAAGTGGGTTTTTAACTTCTTAAAATTATGTCTCTCATCTCACACGAGCGATGCATTAAAAGTAAAAGCGCATTTTCAAGCACGTAAAGAAAGTAGATGAAAGCGATAAAGCAATAGATAGAGAAAGCGATAAATGAAAGCGGTAAACACGCAAGCACGCAATTACAATAGAAATAGGGGCAGAATACAACCCCAATAAAAGGAGGTTGAAGATGTAAGTGGGACGGAATACAATCCCCAAAAATAAATAAATTTGCCCCAAAATTATTACAAGGGCCCAAAAAGGAAATGAACTTGAATTTAAAACACTCACCCAAGATTAAAATAAAAGAACATACATAAATCGGGGCATTATTTAAGGAACATTGGTTCCTTCGCACTTGTTCGAAATTTAGGAACATTGGTTCCTTCGTATTAATTTGAAGAGGGTTCGAAGAGTCATTTTTGATTGCTTGAATTGAAAAACCGGGATGAGTGATCCCATTTTATTGAAAATTGACTCTTCGTTTTTTAGTTGTGATGTTTTTATAGTTGGGCTAAAATAAGGGACATTGGTCCCAATTTTATTATTGAAAATTCTAATTTAATTGTAGAAATATTTTTGTGATTTTTTATCGCACGCGTGCACGAATAAAAAATGTATATTTACAAATAAACACATAACACATCAAAAGGGGGATTGAAAAGATCTCACCGAAATGGAGTGCCCGCCTACGCGTTGCGACCCATCCGGGGAGTCGCGGGGACGCCCAAATAACTCGATTCAAGTTAAACTCATACAAAAATTAGCATTAAAAATATAAGTAATAATTCTAAATAAATTAATCGAACGAATGCAAAGCATAATAATAACAATGATAAATGTGGTAATAATAATGTCGATAGTTAAGAGTCATGGCATAAAAAAATAATAACGACATAATATAATGACAACAATAAAATTACAACAAATAATCATGGCATGATAGCAAAATAATAATAATAGCGATAATAATAATAATAATAATAATAATGCTAACTAGTTATTTAGTTAATAATAATAGCACTAACAATACTAAAACAGAATAATACTAGTAAATGAATAAATAACAATGATAGTAAAATAGAGAATTAAATAATAATAATAATAATAATAATAATAATAATAATAATAATAATAATAATAATAATAATAACAATAATAATAATAACACAATGAGTATGGCGGTGGCTCAAATAACCCTAATAATAATAAGAATATTAATAAAGGCATTAAATGCATTAAGCATGGAAAAACACTTAATAATGAACATAAACACAATAGAAATAACATTGACAGCAAAATATTAAATTGAAGCAAGCAAATAATATATTCATAGGGATATTAACATACTAAAATGCTGGAAATGAATAAGAGATGATAATAATAGCAAAAATAGAACTAACAACAATAAATAATGTGCAGAAAAATAAACGAGGATAAGTCCAAGAATGTTTACCCTCTGAATTTTTGAGATTGGAAATAGGATGTCTCGATCGATTTCCTTGTCGGATTTTTTTTTTGATGATAATAATATTTGAAATAAATATAAAATCTGTGTTCTAAACAAATTATCTTGAGAAAAATATTTTTTTTTGTGGGATGAAGGAACAAAGAAAATTAATTTTTCTTGCTCAAATCAACCCAATATTAAATATTCTGTAATGGCAAAACTCAGATTTTTGAAGAAAACTTGAAGGTTTTTTGAAGAGTCTTTTGAGAAGCAAGAAAAGCTTCCTGGAGAGTGGAAAAAAGTAGAGAGAAAAAGCTAAGAAAAAATTGAATTCAATGTGTCGTCCTCAAAAATGAGGAAAAAATCCTCATTTAAACTTGTCTTGGCCAAAAATGGCAAAAGACAAAAAATCCTTTATTTTTAGTTAATCTAAAATAACATAAAATGGTGAAACACTGAAAACTGAAAAAATCAGAAAATCAGACTGAAAATAGCGAAAAAAAACGGACAGGAAAAAAAACAGGTCGCGCGGAGGAGCCAAGGGCGCGCGGCAGCCTGCGCGTGGTGCCCTGGCACCGCGCGCGGCAGGCTGCTGCGCGCAGCATGCCTCGCGCAGGCAGGTCGCGCGAGGCCCCTGCCTCGCGCGCAGGGGGGTCGCGCGAGGCAGCCGGCCTAACGCGCAGGGGCCTCGCACGAGGCCCCCCGCCTCAAGCGCAGGGGGGTCGCGCGAGGCGCCCGCCCCTGCGCGCAGGGGGGGGGGGCGCGCGGAGCGCCCCGCCTCGCGCGCAGGGGGGGGGCGCGCGGAGCGCCCCGCCTCGCGCGCAGGGGGGGCGCGCGGAGCGCCCCGCCTCGCGCGCAGGGGGGTCGCGCGAGGCGCCCGCCCCTACGCGCAGGGGGGGGGCGCGCGAGGCGCCAGCCTCGCGCGCAGGCGCCCCTGCGCGCTGGGGCAACCTGCCGCGCAGGCGGCCCCGCGCTGCCGCAGTGGCACTCGCGATAATTTTTTTATTTTTTTATTTTTATTTTTTTTTATTTTTAATTTTAAATTTTGAAACAAAATTAATATATTTTTTTTTCATCTTAATTTTAATTTCCCAAAAATATATATTTTTAATTATTTTCTGAAAAACACACCTTTTGACAAGGGAACGATCGATTCTCACATTTCTTGCCGAAAATCGGTCTTCTATTTCATCATCGGGTAATCCTGATCTTGGACCGCCTCGGGACCCGGTGTCTACAAATACGTAATGACCATTTCCCATGCGCTTGTACATTAATTTAGGAGTGTTATGCTGCCGATTTTTTTTGCCGCTCACCATGTGTGTTCATCGGGTTCCCTGTTGACCCATGGGCTAATCCTGCCTAGGGAAGAGACTATGACCACGTGTGTGGAAGTAATATGGGTGGAAAGACTTATCTGCTTGTATGTGATTTATGGTTGTTGCATATCACTATCATGCATTTCATTTGCACTCATGCATCATTCTAAATCCTTATTTCTACAGCCATCATAGATCTGCCAAGGTGGATGAGAGGACCCGCGGGGCGATTGATCCGAACTTCCGTGTTTGAATCACCAAAAAGGGAGAGCTTCTTAGAGAACTGTCCAGAGACCAGATGTACCGCATCAAAGATGGCTAACTCGCCAAGGGGAAACGATGCCACTAGGGCTTTAGTTGCTGAAGAGGTTGGTAGGAGATTTGAGGAATTTGAAGGTCGGATGATGAATATGCTGGCCACAATGACCCAGCGTGCTGCTCCGTAAGACCTACCTCCTCCTCCCATGAGACAAAATGAACGGGGGGGAGGACAGAGAAGAAAGGCAGGAAGAGATCTGGCCACAACCGGTGGATTTGAGATCAGTAGCGTCGGGAGCCCTGAGAAGGAGACCAGCTCAAAGGTGGGAGGATGACCGCGTGGATGAGGATTATGAAGATAGTGTTGTGTCGGAAAAGGGGAAGGCGCCCCAGTCAGAGGAGATCATGTGGAAGAAAATGGAGGAAAAATTTGAGGCAATGGCCCGGATGCTGAGTAGAGGTCAGGGGATGAATCCCGAAGATAAAGAGCTAGAGGGAGAGGATCCTATTCCCTACAATTTGAAAATGCCAGATGTCCCCAAATTTGATGGTACCTCCGACCCAACTGCCCATGTGAAGCAATACTCGTTGATCATGAAAGGGACCACCTTGATGAAGAAACAAAAGGTGGAGTATTTTTGCTTAAGTCTGACTGGTCCGACTATAGATTGGTACCATGGTCTTTACCGTAGAACCAAAGAAGACTGGGATTTACTGACAGAAGAGTTCTTGAGGCAGTATGATTGCAACACGAGGATGGATGTGACCCTCAAAGATCTAGAATTACTGTAGCAAAAGGATGGTGAATCCTTCCATGAGTACTTGACTCGTTGGAGGAACAGAGTGATGGAAATGAGAAGGAAGCCGGAGACTCAGGACCAGATTAGATTATTCATCAATAATGCAAGCCCATACTTGAGAGAAGGGTTGAAGATGAAGGGATTAAAAGACTGGGAGTCCTTCAAGGATATAGCCATTGAGGCGAAAGGAGAGTACTTGGCCCGAAGAGCCAACAGTGATAGCTATGCTAAGAGGGGGAATGGTAGCCAGGGGTAGCACCAGAAGAACGGTTGAGGTGTCTGCTGTTGACGTAACCACGAGACGTTTTTCAAACTTGGGGAGATCCTTGTCATGGGTTCTGAGAAGGCTGATGAAGGAAGGAAAATTACAGCCATTGCCTCCTAGACCTCCTAGGACACAAGGAATGCCGGGTCACAAGGAAAATGAGTACTGTGCTTACCATCAGCACACGAGTTATGTGATAGACAATTATAAGGCTTTGAGGCATGCAATCCAAGACCTGATTGATACAAAGTAGATTACAGACCCTGAGAAGAGGGAAGTCCAGAAGAAAGCCGGATATAACAAGGTGCCCCACCCGTGTTCATGATCGGATCCAGTTTACCGGAGGAGCTTGTCTTAAATGAATTATACGGCATCGATGTAAACACTGCCGTCACGAGCCTCTATGAGGTAAGTGAAAAAGGGATGCCCGCTGCAGTAATCGATTGCTGGTCCACTAGTGAGAGTGGAAGTGATGATGAAACTGTTGAGTTTCCTGACCCGTGGGGTTCAGAGGAGGAGGAAGCGAAAGAGCGCAAAGGAAAAATGAAGGTAGGAGCGGTGACCCGTAGTGGGAGAGTAGTGCCGGAAGTGGCAGCGCCTCAAGAGCCAGTGGAAGGTCAGAAAGAGAAGGGAAAGGAGCCAAAAGGAGATCAGATAGTCAAACAGTTGCAGAAGACACCGGCCCAGATTTCCATTTGGGATCTACTGAGATAGTCCCCCTCTCATAGGTAAAGACTGGTAAAGGCTCTATGCGTGATGACTATGGCTACAACGATTTCGCCCACTGAGCTGCTGAAAGTGGTGAAAGGAGGGGCTGGAGAGAGTACGGTGTTCGCAAATGCTGATTTACCCGCGGAAGGCCGTAACCACAATCGCCCCCTGTACATTAGGGCTCAAATCAATCAGAAGCACACTTCTTGTGTGATGGTGGATGATGGGTCGTCGATTAATGAATGCCCTCAAGTAGCCATGGTAGCCTTTGGAGTGACGGGGGACATGCTAGCCAAGTTAGATTTGATGATTACAGCCTATGACAATTCTCATCGGCATGCTTCAGGGACTTTCAAGGCATTGGTCAAGACAGGGCTAGTAGAGACTGAGGTAGAATTCGTAGTCTTGCCCATTCCCGCTAATTTTTCAGCATTGCTGGGGAGAACGTGGTTCCACAAGTTGTGAGGTGTTCCCTCTACTCTCCACCAAATGGTTAAGATACCACATGAAGGACAAGTGGTGATCATCAAAGCTGCAAGAGAGAATCAAGTATCAATACTCGAGATAGCGAGGCAGCCTTTCAGTGGATTCCACGTGGCCATGATCAAGGAGGAAGGGACAATAGAAGGAAGCCCACAAGTGCTAGCTATGATGAAGAAGATGGCATTCCTTCCGGGTGCTGGATTGGGTAAGAACTCCTAAGGGATGCTTGAGGCCATTGCCACCAAAGGTCAGAAGGATAGAAAGGGCCTGGGCTATAAAGGAGGAGTGCAGAGAGGAGTGAAGCCAGCAGAGAGGATTCCCCACCTTTGGGAAAATTTTGTGCCTGCAACAGCACTTTGCGCTTACACCTGGGAGGCCGAGCCTCAGTTAGTCGATGGGAGGATTGTGCCAGGTTTTGAGGTATTCAGTGATGTTTATGACTGGGACATCGGGATGATCAAGCCAGCTGATGACTTTTGGGATGAAGAGGTCTTGACCAACAGAGCTATCTGGGACAGGGAAGAGCCTGGGGAAGTGGTGACTGAAGCTATGTTGGCCACTCATGTCAAAGGGAAGGCGAAGATGGAAGAAGCTGCTTAAGAAGTCGATGAAGAGCCTCTAGTCAACCCAGATGATGCAGGACCGTCGGCATTGGCAGATCCAGCGGGAGATGAGGAAGAGACCGGTTTAGACTGTATTTTCATTCCTGAACTTTTTAATGATGTAAATGACAATTATAATTTTATTAATGAAATGAATGATTTTGCTTACTTGTGCGATGTTTCTGATAATTTCAACATGCATGATCATGATCACATTCCATCCATATTTGATATTGATTCTACTGATACTACCCCATTTAATCTTGGAACCTCGAAAAATCCGAAAGAAATCTTGATAGCATCAAACATAACTCCTGAGGAAAGAGAAAAATTTGAGAGAATAATTAAAAAGTATGAAAAAGTCTTTGCCTGGACCTATGAGGACATGCCGGGAATCGATCGGAACGTCACGGAGCACGCCATTTCGACTTATCTAGACCACAAGCCTGTGAAACAGAAGCTGAGAAGACTTAGGCCGGAATGGGCAGATAAGGTGAAAGAAGAGATTCGGCAACAAATTGAAGCTAAGTTTCTGGTAGAAGTACAGTACCCCACGTGGTTAGCCAATGTAGTCCCTGTGGCAAAAAAGAACGAAAAAGTGAGGGTATGCATGGACTATCGGGATCTGAACAAGGCCTGTTCGAATGATGATTTCCCACTGTCCCATATAGATGTATTGATAGACAGTGCCGCCAATTGCTCGATGTATAGCTTTGGGGATGGTTATGCGGGCTACAACCAGATCCTCAATAAGATAATCGATCAGATCAAAATGGCTTTTATCACAGAGTGGGGGACATATGCTTATAGAGTGATGCCTTTTGGTTTGAAGAACGCAGGGGCTACCTACCAGAGGATGGCCACAAAGATCTTGAGTGACTTGATCCATAAAGAGGTGGAAGTATATGTAGATGACATGACGGTCAAGTCAGCCACCAGAGAGGGCCACTTTGAAGCATTAGAGAAGTTTTTCGCCAGAATAGATAAGTAAAACCTGTGGCTAAATCCCAAAAAGTGTATCTTCGGAGTGACTTCAGGAAAGCTGCTAGGACATGTGGTCAGCCAAAGTGGGATCGAAATTGACCCGGATAAGGTGAAAGCTATCAGGGAAATGCCGGTGCCGCAAAAGGAAAAGGATGTGAGAAGTTTCCTGGGCAAGTTACAATATGTTAGCCGGTTCATTGCAAAGCTCACCTCGATATGCGAGCCAATTTTCAAGCTGCTTAGAAAGAATCAGCCTGTGGTATGGAACGAGGACTGCCAAAAGGCCTTCGATAGCATCAGAGAGTATTTGCTGAACCCACCAGTATTGAGGCCGCCACAACCAGTCAAGCCGCTCATTTTGTATTTGGCAGTGGAAGATGGCTCTGTAGGTGCCATGATGGCTCAGGAAGATGAATTCGGAGTGGAATTTGCAGTCTATTATCTCAGAAAGAAATTCCTTGCTTACGAGGTAAAATATGCAGAAGTAGAAAAGATCTGCCTCGCCGTGATTTGGGTATCCAAGAAGCTGAGACACTATTTCCATTCATACAAAGTACAGGCAGTGGCAAAGCAGAACCCTCTGAGGTTTTTGCAAGAAGCACCGTCTTTGCTTGGAAAAATGGGAAGGTGGTTGCTGTTGCTACAGGAGTTTGATATTGAGTATATCACTCAAAAGACTATCAAAGGGCGGGCAGTAGCCAAGTTTCTAGCCGATCATCCCATCCAGAGCGATTCACTTGAGTTCAATTTTTCGGATGAAAACATAGCGGCAATCTCTATTCAAGGTTGGCAACTGCACTTTGACGGGGCTGTTAATAATAAGGGGGCAGGAGTAGGAATCATCCTGACAACCCCGGATGATGAAAAACTCCCTTTGGCCAAAAAGTTGAGATACAAGGCCACTAACAACGAAGCTGAGTATGAGGCGTGCACTTTCTGACTAGAAGCTTTAATTGCCCTGGGGGCAAAGGATGTGGAGGTGTATGGAGACTCATCCTTAGTAATCAACCAGATTCGGGGAGAGTGGGCTATTAAGGAAGAGCGTTTAGTGTAGTACGGCGAATATATGAGGGAGCTATGTAGTCGGTTTGAGACTTGTACGCTCCATTTCGTGCCAAGGGATGAAAACCGGTTGGCTGATGCACTGGCAACCCTAGTGTCAATGCGGGACAATTCGGAAGGAGTATCCATGAAACCAGTTCTAATCTCTAGTTCTGAGAGGCCTAGCTTTGAGGTGAAACCGATAATGGAAATAGAGGTAGTGGACGGAAAGCCGTGGTATTTTGATATCATGAATTATTTGGAAAGCACGAAATTTTTGGAAGAAGCTACTGAAAAAGACCAAAGAATGATCCGCAAGCTGTCCACTCAATTCATATGTATAAATGGAGCATTGTACAAGAGGCAGGCCGATGGTATTCAGCTCAAGTGCCTGGATGAAAGGGAGGCCCGGAAGGTGATGGAAGAAACTCATGCAGGTGTATGTGGAGCTCATATGAATGGTTTGACACTGGCTAAGAAAATCATGAGACAAGGATTCTACTAGCTCACTATGGATAATGATTGTTCAAAGTACGTGAAGCAGTGCCAACTGTGCCAGCAGTATGCGGATTTGAGGCACCTGCCTGTGTCAGAACTACATAGCTTAACGTCGCCTTGGCCATTTGTAGCCTAAGGAATAGATATTATTGGGGAGATCTGTCCTACAGCATCTAATGGGCACAGATATATCATAGTCGCTATCGACTACTTCACCAAATGGGTAGAGGCGGAGTCCTTTAAGAACATTGATGCACGGGATATGGCAAAGTTCATAGAGAAGAATTTGATTTGCAGATATGGCCTCCCGCATCATGTAGTGTCTGATAACAGGGTCCAATTTATGGGAGAAACGAGGAAGCTGCTTGAGAAGTATGGGATTGAGCACCATAAGTCTTCTCCATACCGACCGCAGGCTAACGGGGCAGTAGAGGCCGCTAATAAGAACGTCAAAAAGATTCTAGCCAAAAAGGTCTTGACCTATAAAGATTGGGCAGAAAAGCTACCCTTCGCGCTGTGGGGTTACAGGACAACGGTTAGAACATCTACGGGTGCTATGCCGTTTTCTCTGGTGTATGGGACGGAAGCAGTGCTGCCAGTGGAGGTAGAGCTTAAGTCACTTAGGGTGGTCATGGAAGCCTAGATTCCTGAAGCTGAATGGGCACAACAAAGGTTGCAACATCTGAACCTGCTGGATGAGAGCAGATTGAAAGCCTACTACCACAACCAAGTCTACCAGAAGAGACTCGCCCGGTCCTTTGGGAAGAAGGTTAAGAAGCATCCATTGAAAGAGGGTGACTTGGTGTTCAAACAGATGAGACTTGGGGCACCGGATATTCGAGGGAAGTTCAGACCAACCTGGGAAGGGCCGTTCATCCTCAAGAAGCTGCTATCTAAAGGAGCTGTAATTCTATCGGATAGCGATGGCAACGAATTTAAGGAACCGATTGATATAAACAGACTCAAAAGGTTCCATGGCTAAAGACTAAAAATAAAATAAAAGAAGAGAATAAAATGCCCTGCGGGTCGAAAACCGAAAAAAGGTGGCTTTGCTAAAATTGGGCGCCTTGACAGGGTGAAAACCGGAAAAGGCATCCTGTGCAAAAATTAGAGGCATGAGAGAAAATGTCCGATCGAGAAAACCCGAGAGGGCCGATTGGTAACAAGAGTTGATGCTATCAAGATTCAGTTTCATGAATTAATAGGGCGTGCACAGTCGAGTTAGCGTCAAAAATTGATCATGTATGTTGAAATTTTGTGGAAATGTACACAATTTTGTGAAATAAAATAAGAATTATTCTTTTCATATCCGTCATTTTCTAGTTCTGTTTTGAAAAGAAACATAAATGCCCAAAGGGGTGTACATGTGTAAGATAAACTAGGTCCTACCGCTACTCTCGCCGGCCAAATGTTTAAGTCCTCGTGTCCTGTTATCAGATGCCGGGCTGAGGACCCATCTCTTATATTCGCTGGTAGAGGCCACGAAATGAGCTCCGAATTGAGGTATGACGGTCTTAACTGGAAGTTGGCTCCACAGCTCATGATAGCTAGAAGCAAAAGCAGTAGAAAAAGCTCCTCCTCGAAAGGATAAAGGGACCCTCACCACGTCTTGGGTCATCCCGAGTTGACGAGCACATCGAGTTGTAATGCAGAAGGTGGCCTGATGAAGCCCGCATAGGGGAACGCACCGTGATGATCCATCAACGACTGCATTGGACAGAGGGAGCCAGGCAGACATGAAACTGATGTCATCGTCTGATAGCTCGCCAAATCTAGCAGTGCCTTCATCAGGAGTTGCGAAGAAATACAACCGTCGATGCGGGAGGAAGTTTCTCGGCAAATATTCTGTGATGACTTGAGGAGGTGGCTCTAACAGCATCCTCAGCTTCTCCTGCAGCCATATCTAAAAAAAAAAAAAGCTGCTGGAGTAAGTTGGGTTTACTTCAGGCAAAAATTAGGCATAGGGTTGTGTGAAAATCTGAAAGGATGCACTTCCCGCTAAGAAAAGCTAGTGCGAAAATCCACAAGGGACGCACTACCTTTTAAAATAATGACGTACCTGGAGTAATAAGGGGCTTCCGGTGAATGAGGTGGTGGATCCAGAGCGGACAGCATCCAGGCCCAGAATGGTTTCGGCCAGAATAAGGGGAAAGGGGGATAATCCGTGGTGAAAGTCATCTAGAACCCCAAACAGGCGGAGGTCGCCAACCAAGTCCCCTGGAGCTACGGTCAAGAGGCTCATCATACAGAATAAGAACACAATGCTTACCCGGTATGTAGGGACATCAGAAAGTCTATCTAGAGACTCGATCAGTGGCTCCAGCGTAAAAGTAGGACCCTGTGAGACCAGCTGAGCGCCCTTGAGAGGAGCTATGCCCAGAGATAGGGCGATATCCCGAATCTGAATTAGATCACTACGAGGGACGCAGGGCAGAGCATGGGGAGGATACCATGCTCCAGTGATAGCAGCAAACTCCTCAGGCAGGGGGCACAACTCCTGATAAGTAAACTTGAAAACATGGAAGCAGGGATTCCAAAAATGGGTTGCAGCCAGGAGTAAGTTGTGGTCTATTTTGGCTCTCCGTAAATGTTTTAGCCCGGACAGAGTAGTGAGAACGTTATTTTCCCAGGTGCGAGCGTTATCCAAGATGCGGTACATCTTTTGGAAAAGAGGAGAAGTCATCCTTTAAAAGTCAAAGACTGAAGATAGAAAAGGGTCAAAATAAGAGAAAAGGCATGAATCCCAAGAAAACTGGTCAAATTTATAGAAATGCTCCACAGACGGCCTGCTCGTGCCTCAGTAGCGGTGGCCTACCCATCGGTAGTCGTCCACCTGGCAGATGCATGCATCATCATTACATTTATCACGCGTATTAATTATGCATTTAATGGGGGAATATTGAACGACAGATGGGCAGCCCGTCGGTCACGAAAACTATAAAAATGAGCAAAGACCGACGAACAAGCAGTTTTTGGCGTTTTTCTTTTTGCTTTCCTTCTTCAAACCGTCTCTCATTACGGTTTTCTCACTTTTTCTTCATCTTTTCACATTTTTGTCTTGCATTTTCACGTTCCTTATGCTATCGGGCACCCAGTGAAGTATATTTTCTACGTTTTCATCATTTTTCTACCAATTACAGGATTCCTCCACGACGACGTGTCCCACAGGGCCAGCCTCAGCCACAGGCTCCGGGTTGGATGGACCCCAAGGCTGCACAGAGATACAGAGCACTGGTTCAGGTAGAGTTCTGAGCCAGTCGCTTCATTTTTAGGCCATTCCTAGAGGCCTTGGGGATGGCCAAGGAGATTGACATACTTTTGGAGGGCGCAGGCTGGATGGAGTTCTTGACACCGGCCTTCTAGACACATCCAGAGGCGGTGCGGCTGGTCCTGGCCACATTGCACTACGGAGGGTACCAGAGATCCGATATCGAGCCTGGAGTGATACAGTTTTTGTTCGATGGTCAGCCGTTCAGCATCACGCGTCGGCATTTTGCAGAGGTTATGGGACTCCCATGGGGCGACGGAGTGATGGTGCCCCAGCGAGCAGTGAGACGCGCCCATTGGGCGTCCATAGCCCTACTTGGAGTGCTGTATGACCTTGATACAGCAAAGAGTACCGTGTTGGTTTCACAGGCACTCTGATATTTGCACAGAGTGCTCTCCAACTCTTACATCGGATGGGCTGGTAACCCAGGGTCGCTTAATGCGGCGGAGATCTGGAGCCTCTGAGCCTTGGTGGCAGGCCGGCGTCTTAATATTAGCCATTAGATATTGGCTAACATGGTTAGGGTTTCCAGGGGGACAGCCCCAGTGGTGATTATCGGCGGAGTTATTACCAGATTACTCCTGGGATTGGGAGTCGCCCCGGACAGACTTGGGGGTGCCTTGGATGAGGGGATATACGTAGATGCTCTAGCCGTTATACAGATGGGGATGGTTTTGCAGCTAGCAGGGCAGCCTGAAGCATTAAGACTCCTTACCATACACGAGACTCGGCGAGCCTTTGCACTTCCTCCGCTAGCATCAGGGCAGGAGCAGCCAGAGCAGGCACCAACACAGGAGCAGGCACCGCCACAGCCATAGGAGCAGCAGCCCCTACATCCAGAGTATCCAGGGGAGCAGCCTCCCCAGCACCAGGGCTATCAAGAGGAGCAGCCACAGCTACAACTAGAGCAGGAGCAGCCCAGGACGCCATCGGACTTTGATGTGGAGTTCACTATGGATGACCTGTTTGCCACTCCTACAGTACCGAGGGTGCCGACCCCCACTCCTCCTCCAGCTACGAGGGTACAGCGAGCCATACTCAGGCCATCAGAGAGGTTCCACCCCTACTCCAGAGGTGACCCGGGGGCATCTACCTCCACAGCTCCGCCACCAGAGCAGACTCTAGAGCCAGTTCAGCCTCAACCATCACAGCCAGACATCTCCCAGCTCATGGTCTCCATGTTTACAGCATTTAGCGCAGGCAGGATGAGAGGGATAGGATCCTCCATGAGTAGTTTAGAGAGAGGGACAGACTCACTCAGGAGAGGTTGGACCAGCAGCAGGCCATCATTCAGGAGCAGGCGAGCATCATTAAGCGCATACGCCAGGAGCAGGCCGGGCTTGTTGAGCATATGGTCCGAGAGCAGGCTAGGATCGTGGAGCGTATGAGTCAGGAGCAAGCTAGGCTCATAGAGCACATCGCGCAGGAGCAGGAGGGCCCTAGAGAACAGCTCAGGCAGGAGTTGAGGACGTCCCAGGACCAGGCGGCTTAGAGGATCGACGTGACTCTTCAGATGATAGATGAGTCACTTGACTCTCTCAAGTCCAGAGTCTAGGGATTGGAGGGGACCATTCCTCCCCTAGCTCAGTCCATGCGGGAGTTCAGGGGGTAGACAGAGCAGAGACTAGAGAGTATGAGGACTGATTCGGTTGAGCAGACTCGCCAGTTGAGCAGGGCCTTCAAGGAGCTAGGGAGGATGATCACAGACACCTTGGGCTTCATGACAGTATGTGCACAGCCCTTCCTGGATGGGTATGCTCAGGTACAATTTTAGCCGTAGAGCTCTGAGAGACCACAGCCTCGATCCGTGCCAGTGGCAGTTCCTCCTAGGTTCCAGCCCATGGTCAGAGTATAGAACTCTCAGCGGCCCGACCCAGCAGGTCCTTCTAGCCAGCCTTCTACTTCTGGAGCCAGACCTTTTGCATCTCAGCCTCAGCCTCCACCTCAGCCTCAGCCTGTTCTACCTTAGCCTCAGCCTCAGCCGATGCATCTGTCTGATGATGAGGATGATGACCCCGAGGAGGAGCTCATGGATTATCCGCCATTGTAGTCATTCAGGGAGTTGGGATGGCATTTTTGTATTTTATTTCTTTTTATATACTATTTATTATTAGTGCACTTGTATATACATTATACAAAAATAGAGTTTTAGTGAAAAAAAAAACATTTACTTTTAGATTTACATGTTTTTATTTATTTTCTATCTTTATTTGCGATTTATTTGCATTAAGGATAGTTGTAAACTTTTCTATTTATCTACTTTAAAACTATATGACCACAAGAAATGATGCATAGAAAATAATGATAAATAATAAATGGTAATCCAAAATCATTTATGAGCATATCAAGCAAGAATCACTTATATATCAATTAACAAAAAATTCTTTATCGCATAGGAACATTGCTTAATATTGATCCAAACAGACATTAATCACATTGGAGGATGGACACATCAAGCATTATGTCCTCCAAGATCATACTCCAACGGGCATTCACTTTGCGGATCGGATGAGGATTAGCAAGGAAATGCCAACAAGCAGAGACTGTGGTCAGAGAGTACCGCACCTCAAAATCCACAGTGTAGTCAGAGAGCACTAAACGCCTTGCAGATCGGATGGGGATTAGCAAGGAATTTCTAACAAGAACAAGGTTGTAGTCAAAGAGTACTACAACTCACAGTTCACGCGGCAGCCAGAGAGTGCTACGCACCTTGCAGATCGGACAGGGGTTAGCAGGGGAACTTCACAACGGGAGTTGCAGTTAGAGAACACTGCTCTCCACCTCGAGATAGTGGTTAGAGAACACCGCATCTCACAATCGAAGTCGCAGTTAGAGAACACTCCTACCTTCATTTCCCCGGCAATGGCGCCAAAAACCTGACGCGACCTCAGCAAGTGTACTGAATTGACAAGTAATATAATGGAGTATTTTTGAGACTTCGAGTTATCGTACCCAAGAGACTGAATATGCAAGTAATGAAAATCAAATGTATGCTAAAGAATTCCCAATTGTTTGAATTGATTGAGTTAACTACTGATAAAAAACAAAGAATTTAAATAACCAAAATAAAGGAAATAATCAAATTAAATTGATAGCAACAATTGCAAGAAACCAAATGACGGAAAAATTAACAATATAAGAATTTAAAAATAGACAAACGTTGCTCAGGTTCACTCATCCACCTCATACCCAGATATGAATCAAAACACATAAAGAAAACATATATGAACGAAATCGGGATAACCCTCTTAACCCAAGCGTCCCATTCCGGAGCAAGCTACTCTAATTGCATGACATCCCATTCCAGAGCAAGTCATACAACTAACCTAATCACGGGTCTAAAATCCTAAGTTCGGTTCGCTTTCCCATTCCGGAGCCAAACAATCCAAAACCTAATTATTTCACTCCTCACTCCAATCTTAAACCATGAAAACCTGCACATATGGATTCCCATTCCGGAGCAGTCCGAATGATACAGTAAACATGACAGAAAATCTGAAGATGATTTATCATGACATTCAATCATACAATTCAATAACCAATTAAGATACACGAATTAATTCATTCATCAAAACAGGAAATTAACTTGAAAATATACATCTCATGATTCGACAATAATAACTAGTGAAATAAACCTTCATTCATATATCGAATATCAAAATATGTTTAGAATTCACATCAAGGATAGGGGCTTTAGAGATCCCCCAAAACAACTAAAAAACTACTCACGATCCATTACAAAATCAAAAGAAAAAAGGAAAGAATAAACCCAAAAATTCATTGAGGTGGAAATCCCGGTTGAATCCCACGTTCTTCAGTCTTCTTCTTTGGATCTTCAATGGAGAATTAAACTAAAATTCTGGAAAACTGGAAAACTAACAATCTCTGGAAATTAACTATGTGTCTAATGAAAATTACTCTCAATTTCTAATTGAAAACTCAAAACAAGATTGAAAACTAAAGTTTAGAACAAAAGAATAATCCAAAAAATCTCAGCCGCCAAAACTAATAGCAAAAACTAACTAAAAAAATCGGAACCCTAACCAAACAGAAAAGTGCATTTTTATAGTTCCAGATGGGTCACGGTGACAATGAAATTCATTATCACCGTGAGGTGTCGAGATCTTCAATTTCCTTTCACGCACAGGAGAGGGGTCACGGTGACAATGAAATTCATTGTCACCGTGAGGTCTTCAATGTTTCGCTTCTGTCCAGGAAATAATTATGTCACGGTGACAATGAACTTTGTTGTCACCGTGAGGTCTTCATCCCTTGCATTCTGCCCGATAAAGAATTATGTCACGGTCACAACCAATTTCATTATGACAGTGACCAATTGATTTCAGCTACTGTTTGCAATTCTTCTTATGTCATGGTCACAACCAATTTCTTTGTGACCGTGACCCCTTGAGCAAAAATCTACAAAGGCACAAAACTTTAATCAAAAAGTTATCTAAAATACATTAAAATTCCAATTTGGCTAAGATTAACAAAATTAACATAAAAGAAACATAACATGACATTAAACATAACTAAATACCCAAAAATCATATAAAAATACTATTAAAACTAAATACTATATTGAAGTTATCAAAATACTCCACACTTAGACTTTGCTCGTCCTCGAGTAAATGAATTATCCACATTCCTGAAATTTCAAACTCTAACTCAGAATACGAAAACTTAACAACAATCATAACACCAAGCAGAAGGGTCTTAGTTACAAATCCTCAAATCAATTTATATCAAGTAATTTCACATGTGTGTGTGTTAGGCTCAAAAATAATTTTTTCTTTTCAAAACAAAACAACCAATGCATTCCAGTAATTGAGCAAAGAAATTAAATAAGCAAATGAATTTGCATACAGGTTTCGCGCTTAAAACTCAGGATAATCATACGCCTCTCCTTCAGCACCAGAACCACAAGGGTCATCTCCACTTAAACAACTCAAATCAAGAATAGGATCAAAAGGACTTATTCCAGGGTTGTAATGTTAGGTTAAGGTATTGGCTAACAAGAAAAGTTAAAGAATTCAAACAAAGAAATTAGCCACTCTACCTAACATTTCAACTACCCAAAACTGAACAAATTTGTCTACGTCCTACCTTCAATGTGGGGCAATGGGAGATATAAATGCCATAGGGGATTACAGAAGGAATGACCCCTACAGCAACACATATAATCCGGGCTGGAGAAATCATCCAAACTTCTCTTGGAAGGATGGAAATCCAAATGCTTCATCCTCTCAACCACAAGTTAGACCTCCCTTCAACCAAAATACTCATCAGAACCAAGGGCAGCCGTATCAACAACCATACCCACCCCATCACAACCAAGGACAATAATACCACCCACCGGGATACCAACCAAGGCCACCTGTGCAAGAAAAGAAGACAAATCTGGAAGACATGTTGGCTACTTTCATAAACAGTCAATAACAGTTTGTAAATAGCCAGCAGCAGTTCATGGCTAATTAAGAGTCAAGGTGGAAATCTCAAGAGCAGTGGAACCGGAACCAAGATGCTTCCATGAGGAATTTAGAGACTCAAGTGGGATAGCTGGCAAATTTCGTGTCTCAAAGACAACCGGGAACATTTCCTTCGAATGTGGACCGGAATCCAAAAGAGGAAGCTAAAGCAATCACACTGAGAAGTGGTACCGAGCGAAGACCAAGGTAAAAATTCTTCATCATCAGAAAAGGAGGAGCCGACACGGACGGTAAGTAATTCTAACTCTAGGGTAGAAGTTAATGAAAATACTCCTAAAAGTGATAAGGGTAAAAATTTAGTGAATCCGAGGGTAGAGGATCTTGATATAAATAGACTGCCATTTCCTGCAATTGCTAAACAGGACAAGAAAAATGAGAAAAAGGCTAGGTTTCTAGAGATGTTTAAGAAACTGCACATCAATTTACCATTTGCTGAAGCTTTAGCTCATATGCCTAACAATGCTAAATTTATGAAAGAATTATGTTCTAATAAAAAGAAATTAGAAGGGCATGGAACTGTACAACTTACAGAAAATTGCAGTGCTATAATTATGAACAAGATCCCTGAGAAATTGGAAGATCCAGGTAGCTTTACTTTACCCTATGCTATTGGTGAAGATTTTTATGGTAATGCTTTATGTGATTTGGGTGCCAGCATAAATTTGATGCCTTATTCTATTTGCAGGAAGCTTAATCTTGGGGACCTCAAGGAGACGGGAATGAGACTTTAACTTGCAGATAGGTCAGTGAGGCGACCCAAGGGAGTGATAGAAGATCTGTTAGTGAAGGTGGGGAAATTCATCTTCCCAGTGGACTTTGTGGTGATGGAGATGGAAGAGGATAGGAAGGTGCCACTGATAGTGGGGAGGACGTTTTTAAACACAGCAAAGGCATTGATCGATGTTCATGGTCAAACGATCACCCTGCGGTTCAATAATGAGGAGTTAGTAGTGGATATGAACAAGGCTCAAAAGCATCCATCTGGGGATATGGAGGAGTCAGTGTATTTTGTAGACGTAATAGACGAGTGTGTGGAAGAAGTGCAGGAAAAAGTGGTTGGAGCTGACCCCGAAAATTTGTGTTTGTTACATTCAGTGGAAGGAGAAGAAGTGGAAGAAGAGATGAGGGGAGAAGAAATAGAAATTTTGGAGATAGAAGATGGAAAGGATGAGTCACAGAATGAAGAGCTTAACCCTAAAAAGGGGGATTTAAATTCTGAACTTAAACCTCTCCCCTCTCATTTGAAATATGTGTTTTTAGAGAAAGAGCAGAAACCAGTAATTATATCATCTTTGTTGTCAGGTGATGAAGAACAGCTGCTGCAAGAGGTGCTGAAGAAGCTACTGCACACACATGATTCCAATGGAGGAGGAATGCAAGCCGGTAGCTCAGCCTCAGAGAAGACTCAACCCGGCCATGCAAGAGGTAGTAAAAAAGGAGGTACTCAAACTCCTTAATGCAGGTATAATCTACCCTATTTCTGATAGTAAATGGGTTAGCCCAGTACAGTGTGTGCCTAAAAAAGGGGGAATGACAGTGGTAAAGAATGAACTGAATAAAAGGATTCCAACTCGTACAGTTACGGGTTAGAGAGTCTGTATTGATTATAGAAGGTTGAATATTGCTAATAGGAAAGACCATTTCCCTTTGCCATTTATTGATCAAATGCTAGAGAGGTTAGCAAGTAATAGGTTCTACTGTTTTTTAGATGGGTATTCGGGATATTTACAGATTCCTATAGCCCCTGAGGATCAAGAGAAAATGACCTTTACCTGCCCATATGGCACATTTGCATATAGACGAATGCCCTTTGGGTTATGTAATGCACCGGCTATGTTTCAACGGTGTATGATGGCTGTGACGCGCGCCGAACCTCATGTCCTCCCGAAAGCTCACTTTAGGGCGATCGGGAAGGTTCATAAAACTTGTAAGGTATTTACAAGTGCGTCTATTTTGGGCAACAATGAGGTTTTTTGGAGTCGCCACCCAATAGAACATTGGGAAGGGTCGTCTAGCCTTATCGAGCCTAAGACGGCGCATACATATCCATTTTGAGCTAGCCAGAGGGATCTTGGAGGCCTCATCCTCTACTCCCCTAGAGCCTAGGATTGTGTATTTAAGCCTTTTGGTAGGACTCAAGAGGTGTCTTGGAAGTCCTAGACCTCTCGCCTCTTTGAGTCCCAAAGACCAGAGTGAGTTCGGGACTTCTCATTTATTCGTACTTTGATTGATTTTACAATTATGTTTTGAATTTATTATTTCACCAACTTTCCACACGATGCATTTTATTAAAGGCGCGATCATTCACATCCAAAGCAGTAAATAGAAGCAAAAATCAAGATAAAGTGTTCAAAATAAATTACAATAACACTAGGAGCGGAATACAACTCCCATCTATAAAAGTGCGATACATGCATAAAACGGGATATTTATTGGAATGAGGACTTTGGTCCTACCATGCACATTTATTACAAAATGGTTTTTATGAATTATCAATTTTATTGACTGAAATGGGACATTGGTCCACCATTTTTGGGAAAATCTCTAGGTTTAATCGTTAGAAAGCTTTTGGTCCTTTTTACCTTAACGACGTTAAAACCATTTCCATAACAACATAAATAAAAGGTAAAGGTAAAAAAATGAACCCGAATCAAGATCCTCAGGATGGCGCAACCACCATTTCTCACAACTCCAACTTCCAATGGTCAGAAAAGAACTCACAAGGATAAACATGTTAGCAAAACGTGAATAAAAATAAAAATAAAGATGAGAAAATTCTAACAGAAATAAGCTAAGAGATAAGATTTTATGAGATAAAAAAAATGAGAATTTTGCCTAGGGACAACTACCTGGATCGTGCCAGCGGCCGTCCCTAGTGAGGGGAAAACAAATTAAAGAACCTCTTAAATCTATTGTAAAAAAAGGGATAATAAAGTATATATAGAAATCAATGTAAATCAAATTAAATTATACAAATGTTAATCCAAAATGTTTACCCTCGGATTTTACCTTTTAGGGTGAATGTTGAATGATTTTGTCCCCGTGTGCCTCGCAAGGATCAAAAGAAGAATCAGATCAATGAAAGAAAAATTATGTTATTCTTTCCTTGAAAATTTGATAGCAATCGTGTGTTCGAATTAGTTATATTGATGGAAACAACTGAATATCGTCACCTCAATTTGACTTAATTCGTAAGAAAAATTTGAAGAAATCAATTAATTAAAAGAAGTTTTATCAAAATAAAACTCTACAGATGAATAGAGATTTATATACTTTTTGTGTAATTTGCTCACAGAAAAACCTTTTCTCTAAAAAGCAATTTTTTTCCAAAAAATATTTGATAACCTTTTTTCTAAATACAATTTCTCGAAAATTTCCCTCTCTTTTTCCAAATTACCCAAATTTTCTAACCCCTAAAACTGAAATTTTATCCTTTATTTATAGGGTTTTATGAGATAATTAAGATAAACCTCTATCTAAAGTTTGAATTTTAAAAGGACTTTAAAATTCAAGTTTTAGATAAATTCTATCCTCATTTTGAAAAGAAAAGAGATTAAATTTTATCCAATCTCGCGTGATCCGGTCAGTTATCGTACCGACGGGCTTCCCTGCACCTACCGACGGCCGTCCCTACTAAGGGCAAATGCGGGAAACTGACTAGGGACGGGGCACGATCCTAGGGATGGGCGTCCCTAGATTGCCATGGGTCCTTCCCTACTATGCCTAGGGACGGGTATCACCCCCAAGTAGGGACAGGCGTCCCTACAAAGATGGGATGCCCGTCTGTGGAGCAAAACTCCCAATTTTACCTAAATTTTGTAAAATTTATCCAACTCTTTCAAAACTCCATGCTATAGAAAAAGATTTTAATACTTGCGAGATCGAAAGATGAAATCCTCCGAATTTCATCCCCTTACTCGAAAATCGACGTTGATCTCTTAATCGGGTAGCTCTGATCTGGACTGCCTCAAGACCCGGTGTCTATAGTTGCCCCCAATTTTGGGGAAACTAGTGCACTAGTGCCTAGATGAGCCAAAATTTAGAGAAGAAAGGAAAGAGACGCATACCTGAGGCAGTCCTTACCTTTTCGCCGGGGAAGCGTCAATGCGTCGAGTCGGTTTTGGACTTACCAAATGCGGGGTTTACTCTTCTGGGCTGCACCGAGTCTTCTTCGGACTGTAAAAAGTGCGATTATGGCTCTCCTGAGCTGCACCGAGTCTTCTTCGGACTGTACAAAGTGCGATTATGGCTCTCCTGAGCTGCACCGAGTCTTCTTCGGACTGTACAAAGTGCGATTATGGCTCTCCTGAGCTGCACCGAGTCTTCTTCGGACTGTACAAAGTGCGATTATGGCTCTCCTGAGCTGCACCGAGTCTTCTTCGGACTGTACAAAGTGCGATTATTGCTCTCCTGAGCTGCACCGAGTCTTCTTCGGACTGTACAAAGTGCGATTATGGCTCTCCTGAGCTGGACGTTCTTTTGAACTGGGAGTTTTAATTTGGCGGCCTCATCGTGCCCCCTAAGTACAATTCTGATCTTTTGATTTCCTGTGATCCCAAAGGACATGATGTTTGATCTATTTATTCTTCCTTTTGACTGTGGGTCGATTTTGAATCGGTGTAAGACCATGTTCCTGTATTGCAAAAGATTTTTGTTAATTCTTATGCCAAGTACCTTGATTGGTAGAGTTATGAACATCTTATATCTCTCTTTATCATCTTATTTTCCATGTGATCAATTCCTCTTTTCTTTTTTTTTTTTTTCTTTTTCTTCAATTTTCTTTTAAGAAATTTAAATCATGAAGAAAATAACATGCAAATCTAACAAGTTGATCCAAATTTTTTCCACTAAAAGGTTAAATTTTGTACATTATACAGATAGGATTACAAAAAGTATAAACACAAAACTAGAGGAACTCCCTGAACAATCTATAATGGCGCATAATCTGAGAGCTCCTCTGGATCATCATCATCGTCCGATATGTGAACCGGCTGGTCTCGTGATTGAGCAGCGAAGGGTCCTGCATCTGAGGCATATGGCTGACTGGGAGGGGCTGACGGTCCGGCCTGCTGAGTACCCCAATCCCTGGCTACCTACTGATATCTGGGAGGTACAGCCACTGGTACCGATAACGGTTGTGCTCCTGCTGAGTCCTGCTGCTGGAACTGGACCTGAGCATATCCATCGAGAAATGGCTGTGCACAGACCGTCATGAACTGGAGTGTACTGGTAACAACCCCCCTAACTCTCTGAAAGCGTTGCCCAGGCGGAGGGTCTGATCTGTGGAGGTGGTCCTCATACTCCTCAGCCTATCCTCAGTCTGCTCTCTAAACTCCCGTAGGGACTGGGCAACAGCAGGTAGGGCACCCTCCAGGACCTGAATCCTGAATCTGAGAGCCTCAACTTACTCATCCACCATCTGTACGGATGCGTCTATCCTTTGGGTTGCCTCACTCTGGGAGGCCCTCATCTCCTACCTCAGATGACCTACGAGTCTCTCCTGCTCCTGCCTCAGATAATCAATAAGCCTCCCCTGGTCATGGATGATCCCCTGCTGCTGATCCAGCCGATTTAATATGACCCTATCTCGCTCTCCGAGCTGTCCGAGAAGGGCCCTGTCTCTCTCCTCCTGTCTATGCTCCAAAGATGCGAACATAGAAGTCAATAGGGTAGTAAAATCTGGCTGCGCTGGGAAAGCTGATGACGAGGATGGAGGGGGAGCTGAATCTGGTGTCGGCTCAGGTGGTGGAGCTGTAGAAGTAGATGCTCCCGGATCCCCCACTCTAGCATATGGGCTAAACCTCTCAGGCGCCCGAGGAGCTGTCCACTGTACTTTCGATGATGGAGGCGTAGGACTCTATACTCTCTGTCCTGGAGGAGTAGCCAGCAACTCATCCATAGTAAACTCGATCCCCACATCAAGATCCCCACATCCAAAGGTGTACCCGGTTGCTCCTCGTGCTGCGGCTGCGGAGGCTGACCATCTGGGTGCTCTGGCTGTCGAGGAGGCTGGTCCTCCTGATGCTGAGGGTGCTCGGGAATGTGATGCTCCTGATGCTCTGGGTACTCAGGAGGCAGGTCCTGAGCCTGCTCCTCTACTGGCTCTAACGAGGGCAAACTAAATGCGCATCTAGTCTCGTGCACAGTGCGAAGTCTGTACGCCTCGAGGTGGCCCGGTATCGGTAGTATCATGGCCATCGTCATAGCCGCTAGAGCGTCCACGTAAATACTCTCATCCAAAGGGCGCCCCAAGATATCTGGACGAACACCCAAACTCAGGAGCAATCTAGTAATGACCCCCCCGACATACACTACAGGGGCTGCCCCCCCGGATACCCTCACCAAGTTGACCAAAATCTCGTGGCTGATATTGAGCCTCTGGCCTGCCATCATGGCCCATAAACTCCAGATCTCTGCAGCATTGAGGGAACCTGGGTTACCAGCTCATCCCAAATATGAGCTGGACAAAACTCGATGAAGATATCGCAGAGCCTGTGATGAAAGTACTCTACTCTTCGCCGTATCATGATCATACGGCACTCCTGGTAAGGCTATAACCGCCCAATGCTGATGTCTCACTGATCTCTGAGGTGTGATGACATCCTGCCCGAATGGGAGCCCCATGGCCTCTGTAAACCGCTGACGGGTGATGCTAAAATGGTGGCCCTCAATCCAAAACTGTATGACACCCTCCTCCGTGTCAGATCTCTGATATCTACCATAGTGTAGCGTAGCGAGGAACTGTCGTACCACCTCTGGGTGAGTCTGGAAAGCAGGTGTCAAAAACTCTATCCAACCCGTGCCCGCCATCAGTATATCCACCTCATCTGCCATCCCCAGAGCCTCGAGGAACGGCCTAGAAACGAAGCGGCTAGCTCGAAACTACACTTGAGCCAGTGCTGCATACCTCTATCTAGCCTCGTCGCTCATCCAACCTGGGGCCTTAGGCTCAGGCTGATCATGTGGAACATATCGTCGTGGTGGCATCCTGTGAATAAGACAAACAGTTAGTTTGGTATTGTGGGTATGAACAGACCTTATGATAGAAATTTAGGTGGCATTCTGCCTGGGAATGTCTAAACCAAAAAGATTTCAAAAAATTTGGGCAGCACCTCGGTAAGGGTGTACCCAACCTCTTGCATGAAAAGATAAAAAGAAGGGACAGGCCTCAGGCCCCAAGCAACAATATAATATTTACATTTGCTAAAAAAAAAACTGGCAGCACCCCGGCAAAGGTGTGCCCAAACTCTTGCATAATGAAGAAGAAATAGAACGGAATGGGCCTCAGACCCCAAACAACGATGCAATATAATCACCTTTGCTTTCTAATTCTCACATTATTTGCTTCATAATATATGAATTCCTAAGGCCATATTCATACTCTGAACACTAATTATTCCTCGAACAGCATACATTCGTGCACTTTTTATTCATTAAAACAAACTTCATCCTATTAACTTATTTACAGTGTCAATCAGGATTAACTAGGCCACTAATTCCATTAATTCAAAAGAAAAAGAAATCTCCTTGCTCATAATAATAAAAATAAAACAAAGAAAAATGGGAGTATCTTACTAACCTGGAAGTCGAGACCCACTGAAGAAGTCAAGAAACTGAAAACTGGTGCGAAAAAATGCAATTTGAAAAGACAAAAACGAAAAAAAAAACTGTTGGAAACAAAGGAAAAGGCGTCGGTGTGAAGAAGAAGGAAAAGACAGCGATTTCCCATCGGTACTTGTGTCTTTATATAGATTTTAAGTACCGACGGGCTTCCCTCCCATATAGATACAGACGTGCATTTCGTCTGTCTCTCCAGATTCCCTCATTAATTACCTAATTAATGCGCGTGATATGCACAATGCACGATTCACCAGGTGGACAAGTACAGACGGGTTCACCGTCTGAATATAGGGACGGGTTAGCCGTCTGTCAGCCAAATCTATAAAATTCAACCATTTTTCTTGAATTTCGTGCCCCTTCCTTATTTTAGCTCCAAAATAGGCTCTTTTCTCTAGTTTTTTCCTCTTTTTTCCTCTTAGCAACTGTGGCCTTAGCTATCAAGACATGAATTCTCCTTTCCTTTGCAAGATGCACCGTATCTTAGATGATGCTCAAATTTGGGAACACAGTACTCTTGCCCCCCTTTCTGGACTGAGATTTTTACGGAGAGTCAAGGTAGACTACACCCTTCTTTTGGCTGCAACCCACTTCTGGGATCCTCGTTTTCTTATTTTCAGGTTCACCTATCAGGAAATATGCCCCTTGCCTGAAGAATTTGCTGCTATCATCGGAAGTTGGTATCCACCTGGTGCTTTGCCTTGCGTACCCCGCTGCAGTTTGATCCAAATCCGGGATATTGCCTTGTCCTTAAGTGTAGCTCCTTCTGACGCTTCTTGTCTAGTTGCTCAGGGCCCAGTATTTTCTTTGGAACCTCTGATTGAAGCAATGGATGAATTCTCCGACATTCCCTCATACAGCGTAAGTGTCATCTTCCTCTTCTACCTGATGAAGTATCTAGTCGTGACCTCAGAGGAGCTGCTCGGAGACCCTCGTCTGTTTGGAATTCTTGATGACTTTCATCACGGGCTCACATCTTTCCCCCTTATTCTAGCTGAGACTATCTTGGGTTTGGACTCTGTTCATGTCGGGTCTAGCACTTCGTTCTCTGGGAGCCCCTTATTTCTCCAAGTACGTCATTGTTTCAAAAGGTAGTGCGTCCCTTGTGGATTTTCACACTAGCTTTTCTTAGCGGGAAGTGCGTCCTTTCGGATTTTCACACAGCCATATGCCTAATTTTTTCCTAAAGTAAATCCCACTTACTCCAACGGCTTATCTTTGCCTTTTATTTTATTCTCTTTGGCTTTTATTTCCTTTGTTTTTCTTTGTTTCCCCTATCAGATTTGGTTGCAGGAGAAATTAAAGCTTTTGTCAGAGCCCCTTCCTAGAGTCATCAATCGGTACTCTGTAAAGTGTTTCCTCCCTCGACGTCGTCTGTATTTACCTGGGACTCCTGACGAGTGCATTACCAGATTCAGTGAGATATCTGACGATGATATTAGCTTTACGCACGCTTGGCTTCCCTTGTCCGGTGCAGTTATTGATGGGTCTTCAGGATGTGTTCCCTTATGCGGGCTCCGTGAGGCGACCTTCTACATCACGGCTCGTTGTTCCCGTCAACTCGGAGTAACTCAGGATGTGGTGAGACTCCCTTTATCTTTTCGAGGTCGAGTTCTTTCTGCGGCCTTTGCCTCCCGCTATCATGAGCTTTGGAGCCGACTTCCATTGAAAACCGTCATACCTTTGTTCGGGAACCATTCTACCATCTCTACCAGGGCATACAAGAGATGGATACTTAGCCCGGCAGCTGATAACTGAACCCGACGACTGAGGCATTTGGCCAGCGAGGGTAGTAGTAGGGTATAGTTTAGCTTTACATGCATTTTGAGCAGTACATTTCTTTTTAAAGCAGAATTGGACAATAATGTAAATGAATAAATCAAACTTATTTCATTTCACAAATTCGCGTACATTTCAGTATGACTTCAGCATACATGATCGCTTTTTGACATTAATTCAATTATGCAAGACTACATTCATTCATGGAACTAAATCTTGACAGCATCAAACTCCTGTCTCCAATCAGCCCTCTCGGGTTTTCATGATTGGATATTTTCTCTCAAGCTTCTAATTTTTGCCCAGGATGCCTTTTTTCGATTTTCACCCTGACGAAGCACCCGATTTTAGCAGGGCCGCCTTTTTTCGATTTTCGACCCGCGGGGATTTTATTCTCTTCTTTTGATTTTGGTCTTTAGCCATGGAAACTTTTGAGTCTGTCGACATTGACCGGTTCCTTGAATTCATTACCATCGCTATCCGATAAGATTGCATCTCCTTTGATTAATAGCTTCTTGAGGATATATGGCCCTTCCCAAGTTGGTCTAAATTTTCCTCTGATTCTGGTACTCCTGGTCTCATCTGTTTGAACACCAAATCCCCCTCCTTCAGCGGATGCTTTTTCACCTTTTTCCCAAATGATCTGGCTAGCCTTTTCTGATAGATCTGATTATGATAGTAAGCTTTCATCCTGCTCTCATCTAATAAGTTCAAATGCTGTAACCTCTCTTGTATCCATTCGGCTTTCGGAATCTGAGCTTCCATGACTACTCTCAGTGATTTAAGTTCTACCTCAATCGGCAGCACTGCCTCTGTCCCATAAACCAAAGAATACGGTGTAATGCCTGTAGACGTCCTTACCATCGTTCTGTAACCCCATAATGCAAAGGGAAGCTTCTCTGCCCAGTCTTTGTAGGTTTGGACCATCTTGGCTAGAATTCTCTTCACATTCTTATTGGCGGCCTCTACTGCCCACTTAGCTTGTGGTCGATAGGGGAAGGATTTGTGGTGCTCGATCTCGTTCTTCTCAAGAATCTTTCTGGTTTCTCCCATGAATTGCACCCCGTTATCAGATACTATGTGATGTGGGAGGCCGTATCTGCATATCAGATTTCTTTCAATGAACCTGGCCATATCTCTTGCGTCGATCTTCTTAAAGGATTCCGCCTCCACCCATTTTGTAAAATAGTCGATTGCGACTATTATATATCTGTGTCCGTTGGCTGCCGTAGGGCAAATTTCTCCAATAATGTCTATTCCCCAAGCAGCGAATGGCCAAGGTGACATTAGGCTGTGTAGCTCTGACACTGGCAAATGCCTTAAGTCTGCGTATTGCTGGCATAGTTGGCACTGCTTCACATATTTTCAGCAATCGTTATCCATCGTAAGCCAGTAGAAGCCTTGCCTCATGATCTTTTTGGCTAATGCCAGCCCATTCATATGGGCTCCGCATACTCTGGCGTGTGTTTCTTCCATTACCCTCCTGGCCTCTTTTTCGTCCAAACACCTCAATTGGATACCATCAGCTTGCCGCTTGTACATTATCCCATTTATACAAATGAACTGGGTAGACAGCTTGCGAATCGTTCTTTGATCCTTTTCAGTAGCTT
The DNA here is from genome assembly GCA_947683425.1 of Excoecaria cochinchinensis. NCBI lineage: Eukaryota > Viridiplantae > Streptophyta > Magnoliopsida > Malpighiales > Euphorbiaceae > Excoecaria > Excoecaria cochinchinensis. Next base: position 4,541,418 of record CANTUQ010000105.1, read on the forward strand.
CCTCCGCAAATATCGCATTCTCTAGGTAATTCATAATGTCATGATACCATGGCTTTCCATCCGCCACTTTTACTTCCATAACTGATCTCGATTCGAAGCTAGATCTCTCAAAACTATAGATTAAAACTGGCTTCATGTGCACCCCTTCAGGGTTGTCCCACATTGATACTAGCGTGGCGAGTGCATCGGCTAACAGATTTTCATCCCTGGGAATGAAATGGAATGTGCATACTTCGAATTGACTGCTCAGGTCTCTCAAGTGCCGGATATATGGCATTAGCCTCTCTTCTTTCACGGCCCATTCACCTCGGATTTGATTGACCACCAAGGAAGAATCACCAAACACTTCCACATTCTTCGCTCCTAAAGCTATTAACGCCTCCAATCCAAAAACACATGCTTCGTAGCCTTGAATCTCAACTTTTTTGCCAAGGGAAGCTTTTCGTCATCTGGGGTTATCAGAATGACTCCTACTCCTGCCCCTTTGTTATTTACAGCTCCGTCAAAGTGTAACTTCCAACCTTGAATCCCAATAGCTGCCACATCCTCATCTGGAAAGTTAAACTCATATGAGTCTCCTTGGATTGGGTGTTCTGCTAGAAATTCTGCCACTGCACGCCCTTTGATGGTCTTTCGGGTAAGATACTCCACATCAAATTCTTGAAGTAACAGCAACCACCTACCCATTTTCCCAAGCAAAGATGGGGCCTCTTGCAAATATCTCAGGGGATTCTGCCTCGCGACTGCCTGCACTTTGTAAGCATGAAAGTAATGTCGCAATTTATTAGAAGCCCAGATTACTGCAAGGCAAACTTTTCTACCTCTGTGTATTTGACTTCGTAGGCTAAGAATTTCTTGCTGAGGTAATAAACAGCAAATTCCACTCCAAAATCATCCTCTTGGGCCATCATAGCACCTACAGAACTGTCCTCTATGGCCAGGTATAGGATCAGTGGCTTGCCTGGCCGTGGCGGTCTCAATACCGGTGGATTCAACAAATATTCTCTGACAGCATCAAAAGCTTTTTGACAACTCTCGTTCCATACTACTGGTTGATCTTTTCTGAGTAGTTTAAAGATCGGCTCACAGATTGAAGTAAGCTTAGCGATAAATCTACTGATGTATTGCAACCTGCCCAAAAAGCTTCTTACATCCTTCTCTTTCTGCGGTATCGGCATTTCTCTGATGGCCTTAACCTTATCCGAGTCAATCTCAATCCCCCTTTTACTAACTATGTGTCCTAGCAGCTTCCCCGAGGTAACACTAAAGATACACTTTTTAGGATTCAACCGCAAGTTGTATTTATCTATCTTTCGAAAGAACTTTTCCAGGGCTTCAAAATGGCCTTCTCTAGTGGCTGACTTGATCATCATGTCGTCCACGTATACCTCTACCTCTTTATGAATCAATTCATCCAATATCTTCGTTGCCATCCTCTGATAAGTGGCCCCTGCATTTTTCAAGCCAAAAGGCATCACGCGATAAGCGTAAGTCCCCCACTCCATGATGAAGGTCGTCTTGATCCGATCAATTATTTCATTAAGAATTTGATTGTAGCCCGCGTAACCATCTCCGAAGCTATACATCCCACAAGCAGCGGCGCTATCTATTAGTACGTCTACATGAGGCAATGGAAAATCATCTTTTGGATAGGCCTTATTCAGATCCCGATAATCCACACATACTCTTACTTTGCCATTCTTCTTGGCTACAGGGACAACATTGGCCAGCCATGTTGGGTATTGAACCTCGACTAGAAACTTGGCTTTGATTTGCTAGCGAATCTCTTCTTTCACTTTCTCCGCCCATTCCAGCCTAAGCCTTCTCAACTTCTGCTTAACAGGTTTATGGTCTGGATAGGTGGGGATAGCATGCTCTGCGACTTTCCGATCGATTCCTGGCATATCTTCGTAGGTCCAGGCAAAGACTTTTTCATATTTTTTTAAGATTCTCTCAAATTTTTCTCGCTCTTCAGGAGTTATATTTGATGCTATCAAAATTTCTTTTGGATTTTCTAGGGTTCCAAGATTGAATGGAGTAGCATCAGTTGAATCAATATCAAATATGGATGGATAATGATCATGATCATGCATAGTGAAATCATCAGAAACATCACACAAGTAAGAAAAACCATTCAATTTATTAATAAGATTGAAATTGTCATTAACATCATTGAAAAGTTCTAAAGCAAAAAGAAAATCTAAACTATTTTCCTCTTCCTCCTCTGCTAGTGTATCTGCCGCAGTCGACGGTTCCGCATCACATTGGCCCTTTGGAGTCTCCTCATTCACCTCCCGCACAGCTTCCTCTATCTTGGCCTTTCCTTTCAGCCGGGTGGTTATCATCTTTTCAGTAATTATTTCTTCCAGCGTCTCGCGGTCCCAAATTGTCCTACTGGTCATGATTTCTTCATCCCAAAAACCCTTTGCTGGCTTGATTAATCCAATGCCCCAGTCATAGACATCATTGAAAACCTCGAACCCTGGCATAATTCTTCCATCCAGCCACTGCGGTTCATTTTCTCCTGCATAGGCACATGCTGCAGTTGCTGGCACAAAGGTCTTCCAAATATAGGGAACTTCCATTTTTGACTTCTCGCCTTTCTTTACAGCACCTGTATATCCAAGACCCCTCTTGTCTTTTTGACCCTTAGTGGTAACGGCTGTCGGTATCCCTTGAGAATTCTTGCCCAGTCCTGCACCAGGGAGGAATGACATTTTCTTCATCATATTCAATACCTGGGGGCTTTCTTCCTTCTGCTCTTCTTTGCCTATCATGGTGACATGAAACCCATTAAACGGCTGTCTGGCTATCTCCAGTATTGAAACCTGATTTTCTCGTGCAGCCTTTATAGTCACGATCTGGCCTTCGTGAGGTATCTTTACCATCTGATGCAGTGTAGAGGGGACCCCTCCTAATCTATGAAACCATGGTCTGCCTAGCAAAGCTGAGAAATTAGCGGGTATGGGCAACACCACAAACTCTACTTCTGACTCTACCGGTCCCGTTTTCACCACAGCTGCGAAGGTTCCCGAAGCCTGCCTACGCGAGTTGTCATATGCCATGATGGTAAGATCAGATTTTGCCAACATATCCTTTGTTACCCCGAAAGCTGCTATTGCTACCTGTGGGCATACATTTATGGAAGAACTATCATCCACCATCACACAGGCGGTATGCTTTTGGTTAATCTGCGCCCTTATATACAGAGGGCGATTATGGTTGCAACCTACTGCCGGCAGATCCGCACTGGTAAAAACAACATTTTCTCCCGATCCTCCTTTTACTATCTCCAGAAGTTCCATAGGTGAAATGGTTGTAGCCACGGTTGCTTCGGACAAAGCCTCCACCACCTTCTGCTTATGTGATGGCGACTGTCTTAAAAGATCCCATATTGAAATCTGAGCCGGCGTTTTTTTTAGTTGCTTGACAATCGGATCTTCCTCCGGCTCCTTTCCCCTTCTGTCCTCAATCGGCTCTTGTGGCTTCTCTACTTCCGGGGCTACCCTTCCACTCCGGGTCATAGCTCCCACTTCTTTCTTCTTTGGTTCTTCTCCTTACTCTTCCGAACCCCAAAGGTCAAAAAATGTTTCTAAATCATCACTTTCAGTTCCACAATCATCAGTGGACCAGCAATCGATCACTGCAGCGGGAAGCCCTTCTTCACTCCCCTCATAGAGGCTCATGACAGCAGTGTGGATATCATTGTCGTATAATTCCTTTAACACAAAGTTCTCGGGCAAACTGGACCCGATCATATTCACTGGCGGAGGCATGTTATTGTACCCAGCTTTCTTTTGACCCCCTCTCTTTTCTGGATCTGTGATCTATTTTGAGTCGATCAAATCCTGAATTGCGTGCCTCAAAGTCCTACAGTTGTCGGTTACATGTCCAGTGTGCTGATGATATGCACAATACTCATCGTCTTTGTGTCCTGGCGTGCCTTGAGTTCTCGCAGGTCTGGGCGGTAGGGGTTGCAGCTTATTCTCTTTCATCAATCTTCTTAGTACCCATGATAAGGACCTCCCGAGATTGGAAAAATGTCTCGTAGTGGCGTTTGTAGTTGACACCTCAGCAATCTTCCTTGTACCACTAGCAGAACTTGTTGGTCTACTGGCCCCTTGACTCCCACTACCTCTCTTAGGATAGCTTTCATTTCCTGCTTTCCTAACAAGGTACTCTCCTTCGACCTCAATGGCGATGTCCTTCAGGGATTCCCAATCTTTTAGTCCTTTCATCCTTAATCCATTCCTCAAATACGGGCTCATATTTTTAATGAATAACCGTATTTGATCCTGGGTATCTGGTTTCCTCTTCATTTCCATCACCCGATTCCTCCACCGGGTTAGATACTCATGGAAGGACTCTCCTTCTCTCTGCTGTAACAGTTCCAGGTCCTTCAGGGTTACCTCCATTCTTGTACTGCAATCATATTGCCTCAAAAATTCTTCCATCAATAAATCCCAGTCTTCCTTAGTTCGGCGATCGAGCCCATGATACCAATCCACCGCCGGGCCCGTCAAGCTCAAGCAAAAATACTCAATTTTCTGCTTACTCGTCAACGTGGTGCCTTTCATCACCAATGAGTACTGCTTTATATGTGCTAGGGGATCAGAAGTACCGTCAAACTTTGGCACGTCAGGCATCTTAAAGTTCATTGGGACTAGATCTTCTCCTTCTAACTCCTTATCCTCAGGATTCACTCCTTGGCCTTTCGTCAACATCCTTGTCATAGCTTCAAATCTCTCTTCCACCTTCCTCTAGATAGCGTCTTCAATTTGAGGGGCTTTCCCTTTCTCAGTCATACGTTCCTCATATTCCTCGTCTTCCCAATCATCATCCAGCCTCGGGACAGGTCTTCCCCTATGTGCCCCCGAAGTAGTAGCTCTTAGGTTCACGAGTGGCGGCCGCGTTTCATCTTGTGGGTCCTCTCTGACCTCTTCCCTTTCATTAGTCCTCACAGGAGGAGGCTGTGGGTTTTGTGGGGCTGCTTGTTGACCCATTGCGGCTATCATTGCCAACATCCGGTTCTCAAACTCTTCCAATCTTCGGCCCACTTCCTCTGCTATCATTGCCCGGGTGGCCTCTGCCCCTCTCGGTGAGTTTGCCATTTCTTTAGGTACAGAAAACTGATCTGAAGTGGCGTAACTGGTCTCAGAAGAATTGTCCGGATACTCTATCCTTTCTGGTAACTCGAAAAATGGATTCTTGCGTAGCCGTCCCCGGGACCCTCTTGTCCACCTAGGCGAATCTATGATGGCTAAAAAACACAGGGGTCAGGATGATGCATGATTGCGCAAAAAATAATGCATGATCGTGCTATGCAACACTCACAAGCCACATGCAAGCACATAGGTCCTTCCAACCTTATTACTCCTGCACACGAGGTCATAGTCTCTTTCCTAGGTGGGATTGGCCCATGGGTCAATCTGGGGACCCGATGAACGCGTATAGTGCACGGTGAAAATCCAGCAGCATAACCTCTCCTAACTAATGCACAGGCGGATGGGTTATGATCGTTATGTATTTAGGCAATTCGAATAAGGCGTCCTGGGCCTATCGGGGCATGAAAGCCTTTGATTAGGTGACCAGTCGAACTGTCAGGGTTTGTCCAATACATAATGATCCATACAGCAAGCATCGTATTAAGGTTCATACCACTTAGGGGAAGTAACTATTTCCATTTACATGAGCTTTAGTCAAAGGGTGGTGTTACTTTAGGGCTACCCAAGCATGGTCCCTGCCAACGGGTCTACCTCATCACGAGCGTAACGACCGATCGGGTCACCATTTCATATACCATGATTGTACGAGGCTTGGGATGGTGATTATCCTTAACACTTCCCTAAATTGAGTGAAAATAGGGTCGTGCTTCGGGAACGCACCGGGGCTAAAAGAGGGACCAAACTAGCATAGATCTAAGGCCTTAATGCGATGTAAATGCAAATTTTGAAAGATGGTGAAATTTCTAAGCTAAAATCTAATTGTAAATTATAATCAAAGTACTTTCGAATCGAAGTCTCGAGTATTTCGCCAGTGGAGTCGCCACTGTGACGCGCGCCGAACCTCGCGTCCTCCCAAAAGCCCACTTCAGGGCGATCGGGAAAGGTTCATAAAACTTGTAAGGTATTTACAAGTGCGTCTATTTTGGGCAACAATGAGGTTTCTTGGAGTCGCCACCCAATAGAACATTGGGAAGGGTCGTCTAGCCTTATCGAGCCTAAGACGGCGCATACATATCCATTTTGAGCTAGCTAGAGGGATCTTGGAGGCCTCATCCTCTACTCCCCTAGAGCCTAGGATTGTGTATTTAAGCCTTTTGGTAGGACTCAAGAGGTGTCTTGGAATTCCTAGACCTCTTGCCTCTTTGAGTCCCAAAGACCAGAGTGAGTTCGGGACTTCTCATTTATTCGTACTTTGATTAATTTTACAATTATATTTTGAATTTATTATTTCACCAACTTTCCACACGATGAATTTTATTAAAGGCACGATCATTCACATCCAAAGCAGTAAATAGAAGCAAAAATCAAGATAAAGTGTTCAAAATAAATTACAATAACACTAGGAGCGGAATACAACTCCCATCTATAAAAGTGCGATACATGCATAAAACGGGATATTTATTGGAATGAGGACTTTGGTCCTACCATGCACATTTATTACAAAATGGTTTTTATGAACTATCAATTTTATTGACTGAAATGGGACATTGGTCCACCATTTTTGGGAAAATCTCTAGGTTTAATCGTTAGAAAGCTTTTGGTCCTTTTTACCTTAATGACGTTAAAACCATTTCCATAACAACATAAATAAAAGGTAAAGGTAAAAAAATGAACCCGAATCGAGATCCTTAGGATGGCGCAACCACCATTTCTCACAACTCCAACTTCCAATGGTCAGAAAAGAACTCATAAGGATAACCATGTTAGCAAAACGTGAATAAAAATAAAAATAAAGATGAGAAAATTTTAACAGAAATAAGTTAAGAGATAAGATTTTATGAGATGAAAAAATGAGAATTTTGCCTAGGGACGGCTACCTAGATCGTGCCAGCGGCCGTCCCTAGTGAGGGGAAAACAAATTAAAGAACCTCTTAAATCTTTTGTAAAAAAGGGATAATAAAGTATATATAGAAATCAATGTAAATCAAATTAAATTATACAAATGTTAATCCAGAATGTTTACCCTCGGATTTTACCTTTTATGATGGATGTTCAATGATTTTGTCCCCGTGTGCCTCGCAAGGATCAAAAGAAGAATCAGATCAAAGAAAGAAAATTTATGTTATTCTTTCCTTGAAAATTTGATAGCAATCATGTGTTCGAATTAGTTATATTGATGGAAACGACTGAATTTCGTCACCTCAATTTGACTTAATTCGTAAGAAAAATTTGAAGAAATCAATTAATTAGAAGAAGTTTTATCAAAATAAAACTCTACAGATGAATAGAGATTTATATACTTTTTGTGTAATTTGCTCACAGAAAAACCTTTTCTCTAAAAAGCGATTTTTTCCAAAAAATATTTGATAACCTTTTTTCTAAATAAAATTTCTCTAAAATTTCCCTCTCTTTTTCCAAATTCCCCAAATTTTCTAACCCCTAAAACTGAAATTTTATCCTTTATTTATAGGGTTTTATGAGATAATTAAGATAAACCTCTATCTAAAGTTTGAATTTTAAAAGGACTTTAAAATTCAAGTTTTAGATAAATTCTATCCTCATTTTGAAAAGAAAAGAGATTAAATTTTATCCAATCTCGCGTGATCCGGTCAGTTACCGTACCGACGGGCTTCCCTGCACCTACCGACGGCCGTCCCTACTAAGGGCAAATGCGGGAAACTGACTAGGGACGGGGCACGATCCTAGGGACGGGCGTCCCTAGATTGCCATGGGTCCGTCCCTACTACGCCTAAGGACGGGTATCACCCCCAAGTAGGGACGGGCGTCCCTACAAAGACGGGATGCCTGTCTGTGGAGCAAAACTCCCAATTTTACCCAAATTTTGTAAAATTTATCCAACTCTTTCAAAACTCCATGATATAGAAAAAGATTTTAATCCTTGCGAGACCGAAAGACGAAAACCTCCGAATTTCATCCCCTTACTCGAAAATCGACGTTGATCTCTTCATCGGGTAACTCTGATCTGGACTGCCTCAAGCCCCGGTGTCTACAATGGCTATTTTTCATGATTTTATAGAGAAATTTATGGAGGTATTCATGGATGATTTCACTATATATGGGGCTGATTTTATGAGCTGTCTAAAGCATCTTGATTTAGTTCTAGGGAGGTGTGAAAAGACTAACCTAGTTTTAAATTGGGAAAAATGCCATTTTATGGTGAGAGAGGGCATTATGTTAGGGCATAAAATTTCAGAGAGAGGGATAGAAGTGGATAAGGCAAAAGTTGAAGTCATAGAGAATTTACCGCCTCCGACGAGTGTTAAGGGCATAAGGAGTTTTTTAGGACATGCAGGGTTTTACCGGCGTTTTATTAAAGATTTTTCAAAAATTGCTAAACCCCTGTCTAATTTACTCATGAAAGATGTTGTTTTTAATTTTGATAATGAATGCTTGCTAGCTTTTGAAACATTAAAGCAACGACTTATTTCAGCTCCGGTGATTATATCTCCGGATTGGACTATGCCGTTTGAACTAATGTGTGATGCTAGTGATTATGCAGTAGGAGAGGTATTGGGACAGCATCGGGATAAGATATTCTGTGCAATTTATTATGCTAGTCACACTTTGACAGGAGCACAGGTTAATTACACCACCACAGAGAAAGAACTTCTCGCAATTGTGTATGCGTTTGAGAAGTTCAGGCCATATTTGCTGTGTGCAAAAGTTGTGGTGTGGTCGGACCATGCAGCTTTGAGGCATTTGTTTGCCAAGAAAGAATCCAAACCGAGGCTGATTCATTGGGTGCTGCTATTGCAAGAGTTCGATTTAGAAATTAAGGATAAGAAGGGTGCTGAAAACTTCGTGGCAGACCATTTGTCAAGAATGGAAAATGACCATATTGAAAAGGGGGAAATTTTAGATTTATTTCCTGATGAACACATTTGTGCTGTATTTGCTTGTGACACTTCTGTTCCTTGGTTTGCTAACATAGCAAATTTTCTTGCAGGAGGTTTTATGCCTAAAGATTATACTTGGCAGCAAAAGAAGAAACTGCGAGCAGATGCAAGACAATACATTTGGGATGACCCCTACCTTTTTCGATTATGTGCTGATCAAGTTTTAAGAAGGTGCATCTCAGATGAGGAGACGGGTGTAATCATCACAGCTTGTCACGGTGGAGAAGCTGGTGGACATCATGGGCCAAATAGAATGGTAATAAAAATTTTATCTTCTGGTTTTTATTGGCCTACAATGTTTAGAGATGTTCAATTTTATGTGAAGACTTGTGATAGATGCCAGAGGGTAGGAAATATATCTAAGCGAGATGAGATGCCTCTGACAAACATGCTTGAGGTAGAACTATTTGATGTATGGGGAATAGATTTTATGGGACCTTTTCCGACTTTATACGGGTTTGAATATATTCTGGTGGCAGTGGATTATGTGAGTAAATGGGTCAAAGCTATAGCCACTAGAACTTCTGATGCTAAGATTGTTTTAGAATTTTTGAGGAGAAACATATTCACTCGATATGGAGCCCCTAGAGCTATTATAAGAGATGGTGGTAAACATTTTGTGAACCACCAATTTAAGGCTTTATTAAAGAAATTTGGCGTTAGGCATAAGGTCACAACCCCTTACCATGCTCAAGCTAATGGTCAAGTTGAAGTGTCTAATAGGGAGTTAAAGGCCATCTTAGAAAAAACGGTCAATTTATCTAGAAAAGATTGGTACCTTAAGTTAGATGATGTTCTATGGGCCTATAGGACAGCATTCAAGACACCGATAGGGATGTCCCCTTTTAGGTTGGTTTATGGGAAGTCCTGTCACCTCCCAGTGGAATTAGAGCATAAAGCTTATTGGGCTACCAAATTTCTAAATTTTTACCTTGAGAATGCAGGTAAGTGCAGGTCTTTGTAGCTAAATGAACTAGACGAGCATCGATTTTGGGCCTATGATCATGCCATGAGATATAAAGATAAAACTAAGAAGTGGTATGATTGAAAACTGGTCAGAAAGGAAATTACACCTGGCATGCGAGTGCTTCTTTATGACAGTAGGTTGCGGTTGTTTCCTAGTAAGTTGAAATCGAGATGGAAGGGACCCTATGAAGTAGTGGCAGTTGATAAGTTTGTCGTGGTGACATTGAAGCACCCGCGGTTTGAGGATGAATTCAAGGTGAATGGACATCGTGTGAAGTAGTATTTTGGATCTAACTTTGATAGTGCTTCCACGATCGTCACTCTAGCAGATCCTTGACGGTTTTTAAAAGTCCAGCTGCGGACTTGTTAAATGCAGAACTACTTCTTATATTCGTTTCTTTTTATCATTTAATGGTATTTTTTTAGGAAGTTAATCTTGTTTCATTTTGTAAATTTTATGTTTAGAAGAGAAATTATGTTTTGTTGGAGAAGGTTCAAAACAATTGTATCAAGAGGTTTGGAGAAATTGATGAATTTGTGCAAGTGTACAGGTGGTCACGGTCACAATGAAATTCATTGTGACCGTGACCAAAGGAGGATGCATTCTGGATTCTGGTTGGTGCACATGTCACGGTGACAATGAATTTCATTGTTACGGTGACCATCAGGTAAGTTACATTCTGTTCTGAGGTATGCACATGTCACGGTGACAATGAATTTCATTGTCACCGTGAGGTAGAGTGAGTTACATTCTGTTTTCAAACTGGATTATATCATGGTGACAATGAAACTCATTGTGACCGTGACATAATGAACATTCGATTCTGTTTCCAACATGGGTTATGTCACGGTGACAATGAAACTCATTGTCACCGTGACCTCATGGCGGTTCAATTCTGGATTGCAATTTTTTGGTATGTCACAGTCACAATGAAATTAATTGTGACAGTGACCCAGCGAAAGGATCTTTTAAAATCCTAGTTTTCCATTTGATATTTCTCACTTTCTCACACCTTTTTCACTCTCACCGTGCACGCTTTGTTCTTCTCTGCATTCCTTGTGTATCTTTTCTCTCTTTTAGACCATCATTCCGGATAATCTACAACAAGTAAGTATTTTTCTCTTCCTTTTTAATTTCAAATCAGTTCATTTATTTTTATTTTTCTCCTCCCTGCGTTCCCTGTTCCAATTGATCTCCATGGCTGTGATTCATGCGATTCCTGTGCCGATGCTTTTGTTTTCCTTCTTTGATAATTTTTGATTCTAGCTATGCATCCCTTCAATTCTTAATTCCCCATTTAAATTTTTATCTTTATTGAGAACGAGTTGGGTTGGGATGTTAGGGCAAGTGGGTGTGTGTATGATTTAAATTGAAATTTTTCTTCAAATTCGTGGTTCATAATGGAAATTGCTGGGTTTTAATTGTTTACTCTATATTGTAAAGCCTGGTTTTTAAAATTATGGGTTGTTAGTATGATCTTTGAGCTTCAATTTAATCAGTTAACTATCTGCATACCAGGTGTTTGACTAAATGTCTGAATGAATGATTTTCCTATTTTTTTTCCAATTCCTGCCAATTTGAAATGCCAAGATTCTTTTGCAATAATGTTCAAATGAGTTTGTTGTTCTTATTTATCATTTTTGCCTTTTGACAGTAGCTCAAATTCTCTTAACCTTCTATAGAGTTTTGCTACTAGTGATTCTGAGTTAATACTGAATCTGCTCACCACTCTTGCTGAATTGTGATTTTATCATTTGCATTCTTCTTGCATTATTGCATCTATTATGTTATTCATTTGGAATTGCGAGATTGTTCAAAAAAAGTTAGCAAGAGCTTGACACTATGCTTTATTTTTAAAATCCATTGCTGTTGATGCCCATCGCATGCTATTGAATTTAATTTTTCCATGTTGTGCAGTGGCTCCAAAGCGCAAAAGCTCTGCTCTTGCTTCCAGCTCCATCAGCTCACCCCCAAGCCAATAATCAGTAGATATTTTGAAGGTCCCTAAGTGGGTACCGGGACCAAAGAAAGATGTATATGCTTTGTTCTCTAAGTGCTCCTATGTCCCGACGACATATTTGGATTTTGATCTGTTGTAGAAGCTCGGTATCAAATATCAAATTCAACATTTAATAGCCAACATCGGTTGGGAGAGGGTTTTCTCAACACAGGAGAAGGTATATCCGCAATTGACACGGGATTTTGCGTCGACCGTCACCTGTCGACCGGGACGCGACCTTGCCCGAGACCCAGGTACGGTGTCTTTTTGGTTGGATGGAACATCTTACAATCTTACTTTTCATCAATTTTCCGAATATCTTGGTTTTCCACACCTTGTACCCGACTGTTTTGAGGAGTATGATAAGAATGCTGCTTGGGCCACTATTAGAGACACGGCTACATCTACCATGTATGTCTCAGGCAAGACGAAGGCCCACCATTTGGATGACCATGTTATGCGCATCATCCATAGATTCTTCTCACTTTCTCTCCTCAGCCATGTAGATTCGGCGGGTCAGGTAAACCTACCCGAAGCTTTGTTCCTTGCTTGCATGGTTCGGGGTGTTAGGATAAATGCCGCTACTCATTTTTTGCATAAATTGGAGGAGATGCAATGGCATCCAAAGAAAGTGAAAAAAATAGGACTTGGGGGATTCGTCACACTGCTAGCCAAGCGGGTTAACCATCCATTGGGCAAGTACAAGGTTTTAACTTCTATTCCAGTAATTGATGATAAAATGCTGAGGAATATGAAAGTCATAATAAAAGATCCGACAACAGCGGATGGTTATCGATTGTCAACCCGGTGAGGAGTATTTACACAGAGTTGAGTGGGGTTTAGGCGGTTTACCTCATGAGCATGAGGACGATCCTGAGCCACCGGTCCCTCTTGCACCAGAACCTGCCCAATTATCATCGCAGCAGTACGACGCTCTGATGGCACGCTATGGACATAATCGCCGCATCAGTGGACACCATCTCCACCTCTCAGCCAGTCATTCAGTCCCCAGATGGACCAGATACTCTTGGCATTTTCCTCCTGGTCTGCGAGGTTTGATGCCCATTTCCCACCCGCCACCTCCACCACCAGAACAGTGATCAAGGAGACTTCTTATCTTTTGTTTTGATTTTTGTTTATTTTCTTTTTTTTTCTTTTTAATATGTAATATTATTACTTGCTGGGGACAGCAAGTTTTTCTGTGGGGGGGTAGGAGACATTAACTTCATATATATATGTAATTAGAAGCATTGATGTATGATGCATGTTTATTTATGTTCTGTTATCTTTGTACTTTATTGTCGTTGCCTAAATATCTTTATCTCAGCTTAGCTTAACTTTAGTTATTCCTGTTGTGAATGTTTTGAACTTTAATTGGAGAATGGTCTATCTTAAAAAACTGATCTTGGCAAAGGAGTAGTTGGAAGTTTTAGAAGCAAATTGAATCTCAATCAGTCATAAATCTTGCGATTTCCAATTTTTATGCACTATAGGCTTGTTTGTAAAATTTGAAAATCCAGTGCGTAAGAGTTTTTGAGTGAAGGAATGTTAGGATAGTTAGAACCTTCCTCATCACCCTTCGAAACATGATAACAACTTAAACAAGTTTAGGACAAGATTAAGGCAATTTGTTTCTTTGATAACCACTTTTAAACAGCTTTAGACCTACCTGTTTATATTATGACCATTGCTAGCCCGCGTTGAGCTGATTTAGTATGCTAAAAGCGTACTATGAAATTTTTTTGTTACACTCTTAATTTACCATTTAGCCTAAATGCCTTTGCCTACCCTTTTCTAAGAATTGGCCACTCTAGGATTGGGTTGGAATATCATTGAAAGTTGAATAAGGGTATCTATTGTTGAAATAGTAGAAGTTGTGAGAAGAATTGTTGAATTTTGTGGGTATTATTTAGTTGGTGTTAAACTTTCCCTTATTAGAAAAAAAATGGGGTATAAGAAAATCTAGACTTTGGGTACCCCAGTTGAAAAAAAAAAAAAGAAAAGAAAAAAAATAGAAAAAAAAAATAAAAAAAATATTTATATATATATGATTATATATATATATAAGAGCAAAAAAAAATGAATGAAAAATGAAAAAAAAATGAAAGTTTAATGAGTTTTGTTGTTTCTTTTAGTCAATTTTGATGTATTGAATATAGAAAAATTCAAGTGTGGGGTACCTTTGAGTAGAAGAAGACATACTCATATTTACGGATAATTGGGTTTAAAAGTGAATTAAAAGGGAAGTTCATCACCTTGTTGTTTTGAGTTCGGTGTATTTTATGTATGGGGAAGTTTAGACAACATTGGAAATTATGGGTGAATTGAAGGTAGGACGTAGACAAATTTGTTCAGTTTTGGGTAGTTGAAATGTTAGGTAGAGTGGCTAATTTCTTTGTTTGAATTCTTTAACTTTTCTTGTTAGCCAATACCTTAACCTAACATTACAACCCTGGAATAAGTTCTTTTGATCCTGTTCTTGATTTGAGTCGTTTAAGTGGAGATGACCCTTGTGGTTCCGGTGCTAAAGGAGAGGCGTATGATTATCCTGAGTTTTAAGCGCGAAACCTGTATGCAAATTCATTTGCATATTTAATTTCTTTTCTCAATTACTGGAATGCATTGGTTGTTTTGTTTTGAAAAGAAAAATTTGTTTTTGAGCCTAACACACACACATGTGAAATTACTTGATATAAATTGATTTGAGGATTTATAACTAAGACCCTTATGCTTGGTGTTATGATTGTTGTTAAGTTTTCGTATTCTGAGTTAGAGTTTGAAATTTCAGGAATGTGGCTAATTCATTTACTCGAGGACGAGCAAAGTCTAAGTGTGGGGTATTTTGATAACTTCAATAAAGTATTTAGTTTTAATAGTATTTTTATATGATTTTTGGGGTATTTAGTTATGTTTAATGTCATGTTATGTTTCTTTTATGTTAATTTTGTTAATCTTAGCCAAATTGGAATTTTAATGTATTTTAGATAACTTTTTGATTAAAGTTTTGTGCCTTTGTAGATTTTTGCTCAAGGGGTCACGGTCACAATGAAATTGGTTGTGACCGTTGACATAAGAAGAATTGCAAACAGTAGCTGAAATCAATTGGTCACGGTCACAATGAAATTAGTTGTGACCGTGACATAATTCTTTATCGGGCAGAATGCAAGGGATGAAGACCTCACGGTGACAATAAAGTTCATTGTCACCGTGACATAATTATTTCCTGGACAGAAGCGAAACATTGAAGACCTCACGGTGACAATGAATTTCATTGTCAGCGTGACCCTCTCTCCTGTGCGTGAAAGGAAATGAAGATCTCGACACCTCACGATGACAATGAATTTCATTGTCACCGTGACCCATCTGGAACTATAAAAACGCA
Organism: Excoecaria cochinchinensis; assembly: GCA_947683425.1. Taxonomy (NCBI): domain Eukaryota; kingdom Viridiplantae; phylum Streptophyta; class Magnoliopsida; order Malpighiales; family Euphorbiaceae; genus Excoecaria; species Excoecaria cochinchinensis. The sequence continues at coordinate 4,556,848 of CANTUQ010000105.1, forward strand.
CTTTTCTGTTTGGGTTAGGGTTCCGATTTTTTTAGTTAATTTTTGCTATTAGTTTTGGCGGCTGAGATTTTTTGGATTATTCTTTTGTTCTAAACTTTAGTTTTCAATCTTGTTTTGAGTTTTCAATTAGAAATTGAGAGTAATTTTCATTAGACACATAGTTAATTTTCAGAGATTGTTAGTTTTCCAGTTTTCCATAATTTTAGTTTAATTCTCCATTGAAGATCCAAAGAAGAAGACTGAAGAATGTGGGATTCAACCGGGATTTCCACCTCAATGAATTTCTGGGTTTATTCTTTCTTTTATTCTTTTGATTTTGTAATGGATCGTGAGTAGTTTTTTAGTTGTTTTGGGGGATCTCTAAAGCCCCTATCCTTGATGTGAATTCTAAACATATTTTGATATTCGATATATGAATGAAGGTTTATTTCACTGGTTATTATTGTCGAATCATGAGATGTATATTTTCAAGTTAATATCTTGTTTTGATGAATGAATTAATTCGTGTATCTTAATTGGTTATTGAATTGTATGATTGAATGTCATGATAAATCATCTTCAGATTTTCTGTCATGTTTGCTATATCATTCGGACTGCTCCGGAATGGGAATCCATATGTGCAGGTTTTCATGGTTTAAGATTGGAGTGAGGAGTGAAATAATTAGGTTTTGGATTGTTTGGCTTCGGAATGGGAAAGCAAACCGAACTTAGGATTTTAGACCCGTGATTAGGTTAGTTGTATGACTTGCTCCGGAATGGGACGTCATGCAATTAGAGTAGCTTGCTCCGGGAATGGGACGCTTGGGTTAAGAGGGTTATCCCGATTTTGGTTCATATATGTTTTCTTTGTGTGTTTTGATTCATATCTGGGTATGGGGGTGGATGAGTGAACCTGAGCAACGTTTGTCTATTTTTGAATTCTTATATTGTTAATTTTTTCCGTCATTTGGTTTCTTGCAATTGTTGACTATCAATTTAATTTGATTATTTCTCGTTTGTTTATTTTGGTTACTTAATTTTTTTTTTATCAGTAGTTAACGTCAATCAATTCAAACAATTGGGAATTCTTTAGCATACATTTGATTTTCATTACTTGCATATTCAGTCTCTTGGGTTACGATAACTCGGAGTCTTAAAAATACTCACATTATATTACTTGTCGATTCAGTACACTTGCTGAGGTCGCATCACTAAGTATAGTATAAGAAAAATCAGATTATTTATATTGCTATCTCTCAATGAGTGGAGTTGTGATCTTGGGTTGAACTTTGGCCCTTGTACTTTGATGGAATCACTTTTCCTTTCTTAATAGTCTTAGGTTTTCCTAGACTCCTCTTCCTCTTCCTAAGTGATTCATTGCGTAGCATTTAAAACATCACTTAACTGTGTTAGTTGGGACACGATTTCCTACATCAAACATTAAAAAATATGAGATGTTATATATACTGGAAATAACAAAATTATAAAATGAATAATGAACTAAATATTAAAATTTATTACTCTGAGTGCTATGATCATCTGTTGGATGAGGTGGGGCATTTCGGTCATCTGCTAGATGAGGTTCGGTTAAAGCCTCTACTCTGTGCTCCATGTCCTTCTCGCATTATGCCCAACCTGACCATATAACCTACACTTGGTGGTACTAACTTTTTTTACTTATTTTTTGGGTTCTAGCAGACTCATTTGTAAGAATAGGTTCTCTTTGCACCTTTTTAACACTTAGCTGCTCAAGTTCTTCAGGCTGCTTCCTCCTACTCTTTTGGTTTCTCCCTCTTTTCTTTTTCTTAAATGTGGGGGGGGGTGGAGGGGGGGGGGGGAAGGGATGACAATTGTTCCATCAGTGGACTTCGGGCAATGGTCTATGGGGGTTTGTTTGGTTAATGTAATATGAGTAGACTTTTTTAGATGTGTCCACACTGTAATACTCACTCACATAATCTTCAGGGTCACCACTATTTACAATTATAGCAGCAGTTGCTTGTGAACATGCTAACTCTATTAACGCCTATCTCCTACAAGTGCAAGTCATATTAACCAAGTCAACTATGAAAGGCCCCTCTTAGACCATTTACTTGCATTCTTGCACCACAAGATTTATTCAACTTCAAAATAAGCACGCAGCCTTTAATTTAGGGTACTTAACCATTCCACATGCTTCCTCATCACTATCAACTACTGAGTCTAATTTTTTGGAGTCAGGCGTATTCGGATTTGTCTTCAAAATCTACCTCAGTATGTGAATTTTAGGTGTATGTTAGCTACCTGAACTGCCACTAGGCCTGCCTTTTTTAAAGTCCATATCGATATTTTCATTACAACATCTTAAAGTCATTGTCAAATGTTGAAATGTTGTAATCAGGATCATTAAACAACTACATTTTCATGTTTCTGACACACTGCGCCCCCCCCCCCCCCCCCCCCCCCCCCTCACATTATCAGTATTCTACTTTATCATTTTTTTTCTCCTCCATCAGCATCAACATTGACATCAGCTTCTCCAACATCCTCATCTCCACATTTTCGATAAGTAGTTCCATTTTCTTCCAAATCTCCTAGCATATCTTCAGAGAAATGATTTACATACACATCTATTTCTCTATTTTCCTTAACAATGCATAAACCCATTTCAAAAATAGCACTATCTAGAGTCTAATGGCCTTAAAGAGCCACTATAAACATGTCCTAGTGGCTTGTAAAATATCTGACATATCCTTCACGATATAAACTTTAATCCATTTATCAATTACACTAAGACTAATAGACTAAACATCACACTAGTCAAAACACGCAACTTTGCCAGCATAATATCCATCCATGCATATAATTCCTTTATAGTGTAAAATGACAGTAAAAAATTATACATGCGCATTTGTTTTCAGACGCATTAAATTAACAGTTAGGTTCAACTTACCATTCATTTGTTAACACCCTACACATACTCTCGTATAGATAAAAAATTACATGCTACCAAACCAATAGAAATCTATATTCATATTAAAATAAATGAGGTAAGGTTACATTTAATTAACTATCGCTATGCAAATCCTAATTAAATATATAAGTCAACTTAAGTTCAGCTTGATTGTACTAATTAAATATTTAGAGAGATAATGGGTTTTAACACTGCCAACATTATATGCTCACAAAAGGGGAAACAATCTATGTCAATGCTTACAATAATACAAATTACACCATCAAATTATAGTATATTTCAGAAACCCATGTTACCTAACAACATCAGATATAATTTAACCACTAAGGAAATTACATGATTACCTAAATGCTACTGTATCCAACATACAATTATAATTTAAATACTAACATTTAATAGTTTACATACCATATTGTGGTGATCCCGTGTCTTGAATTCTTCAAATAAGTTGGACCATTGTGGTGGTCACTGCTTTTTTCTCTGCTTTTTAAACCTTTTTCCTTTACTTCCCTTTAATTCAAATCTATCTGTGTATTCTCTAAAAGAAAAAAAAAATGATTTTTTTTTAATTTTCTTTTATTTCCATAAAGTTTAGCGAGAAATTTCTCGCTCTTAACTACCACGGGTATATTTGATAAATATGAAATTGAAAAAAGAGAGAAAGAACGAAAGAGAGAGATCGAGATCTGGAGTAACCCAAAAGGATGAGAAATACAGAGAGATTGAGATCGAAATTTATCCAGAGCGATTGAGATACCATCATGGGTTGCTTAGTTCATCAAGCTCTTATTGTGGGACTTTATAGGCCCAAGGACTAATGCAAGAACAGGATGTTCACATTACGGGCCATATAATCATCACCGCAAAGGAAGTCCAAGAAGCCCAAAGCTCTCTCTTTCATATATAATTCTCTCATTTCCTTCAATTTTACTTTTCTCTTATCTCCTCCAAACTCCTTTTGATTTCCTTTTCGATAGGTTCTTCAAAGATTAATAAAACTCTATGTGATCAATGTAGCTTTAGAAAAGCAAAGTGGAAGAGAAGAGCAAATTGGAATGCGAATTGAGGGATAAGCTAATACTATAATCGAAAGAGTATCTGATTAAATGCACCATTCTCTCTGAGCGAAATGCAAAACTTTACTTTCAAGTCGAAGAACCACCTCTGCCTGTACTAGAACCCATGGCAGAACCTTGCCTCCTGCCTCTTGAAGCCGGACCTGAAGAAGACTCATCATACGGGTTCCTAGACCTCTTACCAGAAGATGATGATGATCCTCACGAGAGGGGGATTCCTCCTCTGAGCTCTCTCTCTCAGAACTGACTCAGATCTTTCAGCCGCATTGCTGCTTGCACTATCTGGTAGTATCCAATACCCGAAGATACTCATCAAAGAAATTAACATTGCCCACAGCGACTTATTCAAAACCGGCCTCAAAATGTCGACACCGAAACTCTTCAGTCAGAGGCACCTTCTGGAGTATACTTCACAAGCCGATTGAACTCTTTCTCAAATTCTGAGACTGACATAGCCCTCTGCTTCAAACTTAAGAACTGTGCCCCACTTAGCATCCTTATACTCCCTAGTCACATACTTATTTGTAAACTCCCTCTCGAAGAACTCCCATGTGACCGGGTCAGGCAACTGGGGATGCCTACGAACCAATTTCCACCAGTCATAGGCAGACCTCTGAAGAAGAGCTACGACACATTCCACTTGCCTCTCAGTAGGACACCGAATCTCCTCGAGTACTCGCTTTACTTTCTCTAACCACTTCTCAGCATATTTGGATTCATCCAAACTGGTCCCCATAAAAGTCTTCTGCCCTAGCTCTTCTCATACCCTCTAAAGGGGCTCTCGGAGCCGTCACCCTTTCCAAGACTCGAGCCATGTCCTAAGAAATCTTCAACATTGCCTCGAAGGGCATAGCTGTGGCCTCAGGCTGAACCCTAGGTGTTTAAGCCGAAATAGACACTGAAGGATCTACTGCTTGAGGATTCACACTCTCAACGGGACCCCTCAAGTGACCCACGAACAGAATCAGAATCCATCTAAAACAAATACAAAGACAACCGCATCAGCCAACACAGTGCTAATCATATATCTATACACAACAATCACCCAGAAAATGCCTAAACTAGGCTTTGATACCAAAAACTGTAACACCCCATTCCCATACGTAGGAGAACCCATCCGCAAGGGAGTGAGAACCCGTATGAGCAAGGGTGTCACCAAGCAAAACGGTACAAAACATTCATTCACATAATATAAACATACATATAACACAGCGGAAATTAAAACTTTAAAACCAAACAGATCATTCATTGATGGAATAATAAGATTCAATACATAACTGTTCTGATACCAACATAATTACAACTTTCAGAGTTACAAAGCGGAAGCTGAACAAAAGACTAAATACAAAGAGAGTTCACTATTACAAAAGAATCATGATACAAAAAGAAGCTAAGTCCTATCAACAATCCCACTGTGTTGGCTTGACTGGCAGTGACTCTCCCAAAAGCTATACACCTTCTGCACCTATACGGATGAAACACCCGTGCTAAGCGATAACGCTTAGTGGGGAAACACACAACAATAATATGGATGACCATTCACAATGGCCGTCGAGGCAAAACACATTCATAATGGCATAAGCTGATAATCATATGACAAAATCATCAATGAATCACATTCGTAAGCATTCAAAGGTTCATAATCATATTCATAAGCTAACTGATTCATATGCTCATAACTAGAGTCATTCAGATTCACAAACTTATAATCATAATCATACGGATTCACATTCTCATAAGCATAATAGAACAAATCACAACACCTGCTGGCTCATAGTAGTGGATAACGAGCAACACATGGCAGTACCTTATGGGTACGAATCGAACGCATGGTTGTACCTTACGGGTATGAATCGAAAAGCAATGTCACATTTTCTCATTTCAAAACATTTTACAAAGCGGATCTTAAATTAGATCCCAACACATTGAAGTTCGCGAGGAACTAAATAGGGACCTAATTAGGGTCCAGAACAGAACTGAGGGCTGTAGTTATAGAACTCTATCAGGCATGCCTAACTATCCACTAGACTGACTCTTGCAGGTCATACATAATACAAATCATGCTCAAATCATAACATATAATTTATCATTAAGAAATCATAATATTATACATATATAAGCATATTTATTCCCATACAGTAGTAAAAACCCATGAAAAAAAAGATACAAAATTCATTATAGAAGAAAAGGGCAAAATCGAAAAAACAGGGCATACAGGGGTCACTGTCGTGATCGCGACCAGTGTTGCGCTCACGACAGTGGCCGAATGGCCTTATCGAGGGAAGGGGCATGGGGCATGAGTCGTGCTATGCCGGCATGAGTCGTGCTATGCCAGCACGAGTCCTGAACAACCTTCACGACTCGTGAAGGTTGTTCACGACTCGTGAATATAGTTCGCAACTCGTGAACTTGGTTCACAACTCGTGAACGTGATTCATGACTCGTGAATCTCTACTCCCTCTGCCGACGTGTGAATTTTTGCACAACTCGCGTACGCCAAAGCTTCATGAGTCGTGCTGCAAGTTCACGAGTCGGACGCCTCTCAACATCAGTGCATTTCTATCGTGAAAACTGGATTCAACGATTCTGTCGCGCTGGTGAGGATGTCACGCTTGCGACAACATCATGACTTCCATTTTCCAGCCAAATGCAGGAAAAACCCAGACTTCCAAAATCAAACCCATTTTGACCCAAATCAAACCAAACTTCATCTTACCTTCAAATAAGCCTTCCATGCATCACAAACAACATAAAACACAACTTTTTTAACAATTATCACAATCAAGATCATGCATTAATATAATCAAGCTTCTCAAGAACACAAACCCAGAAATTTCAGCAAAAATTCATTAAACCTCAAATTCACTTCAATAAATTATCATCCATGCATCATAACTTAAATCAATTGAATACCCATAGCATTAGCACTATAATAAGCCTCATCAAACATGAAATTTCCAGAAATCTCATGCAAAGACACAAATCACAAATGTACATCAAAATCAATGAAATTCCCAAACCTGTAATTCCTATGCTCCAAATCAATTAGCACCACTCCTACTAGCCTTCTCCTTTCTCTTGGGATCACGGGGAGGCTTAACTAACAAGAACACCCAAAATTCATACAAACACAAAACCCTAAATTAAAAAACATTATAACCAAAATCAAGAACAAGGGATGAAGAAGAAGAAGAAGAAACCCACTAACAACTTACTAATCAAAGCTTAAGGAATGATCAATTTCCACCACAAAACACTTGGATGCAAGCTAGGGCACACATATGAAGAGAAAAGAAGAAGAAGAAGAAGAAGAAGAGATAAAAAGAAGGAAGAAAACAGGGAAGAGGCAGCAAATGGCTGTCCCATTTTCTCTCTCTTCTATTTATACCTGCTTTCAAAAGCTCTAGCCACATGTCACCCTATGGTTGGTGGAACTTGACCACTCACACCCAACAAACACACATGATACTACACACAAGACTAACCTTCATAATTCACACACTACTACCATATGCACATACACACACCAACACAACCCAACACACACACACCCTACTCACATATATGCACCCACACTCTATTAAAGCCCACAAAACATGCATTTTACCCAAAAAACCCTTAACACATGCCAAAACTCTCACACATACACACATACACATGGCAATCATAGCTCAAACTACTAGGGGGAAAATGGGGTGTTACAAGAAAATCATTCGAATAGGGAACTAAAGCCAAATTTCCATTGCAGTTAGTCCATTCTGATGAATATGGTGAAATGAATGTGAGGGCAAGGCATGGGGCCTGCTACTTCATCACATTTATAGATGACTATATGTCTATTTGATTTATCACAAGTCAGAAGCATTGAGTTGCTTCAAGACTTTTATGAGTTTAGTTGAGAATCAATTAGACAAAAGAATCAAAGCTTTAAGAACTGACAGAGGTCGGTGATAACTTATAGATAAATTTAAAGCTTCATGTGATGCAAAAGGATTGAACTTCAGTTATTCATTCCTAGAAATCCACAAAAAAACGGTGTTGAGGAAAGGAGAAATAAGACTCTCCTATATATGGTTAGATCTATGATGGCAGAGGCAAATTTGCCTATCTCCTATTGGGGAGATGCTTTATTGACTGGCACATATGTTCTGAATTGTATGCCCTCTAAATCTGTCACTTCCACAACTTATGAGTTTTTGACTAATCGACAAGTTAACCTAAGCCATTTACAACTTTTAGGTTGTAATGCTTGCATCCATGATACCTCGATTTGATAAATTTGAGACCAAGAGGTAAAAAGAGTATCTATGTGAGATATTTTAAAGTATCAAAAGGATATATTTTCGTGGGTGAGCAAGAAAATGGCACTGTGACATAATTCAGATCACAGGTCATTATATTCTTAGAGAATAAATTTCCAAAGTTGGGCAAAGTGAATTAAGATTTCACTTTTTATTAATCTCAGGAAGAGAACCATCAGGATCACTCCATTCGAGTGGGAGGGATTTAGAGGAAGAAGGTTCAGACCCTCATCCTCCAAACGATCCGGATGTTCGAGACCTGATTCGAGTGGGAGTATTATTGATTCTAGTGGGAGTAAAGAATATAGCATTCCTGACTCCAGTGGGAGTATAAAGCATGGTCCCAGTGGGAGCATTATGAATCACGATAAATATATGAGACATGTTTATCAAGATTCAGAACTGCAAAAATCTAAAAGGATAAGTGTTCCATGCCGACGATTTAAAATCGAAGGCTTGAACGAAGCCCTTTTGGTTATCCCATAATACAAAGAAAGAGCATAAAAATATTCAAAAGGCTTTTTCTTGCCCATTTAAGAAAAAAAAAATGGATTAAAGCAATGGAAGAAGAAATGGCATCCATGAGATCAAATTATGTTTGAGAACTAATTGATCTACTGGATGGACATAAATTGAGAATAAATGTATTCTTAAAGTAAAGCAAAAGGATGAAAGAGGTATCGAAAGATATAAGACTCGGCTAGTCGCTAAGGGGTTCATATAATAGGAAGAGATTGACTATGAGTGGACTTTCTCATTTATTGTAAGATTTACGTCCATAAGGTTGATTCTGGCCATAGTGGCGAGTTTGGACCTAGACCTTCATCAGATGGAAAGACTGCTTTTCTCAATGGAAAATTGGATGGAACAAACTAAATGTTTCATCAAAAAAGGTAGCAAATGTAAGGTTTGCTGATTGATGAGTTCAATCTATGGCCGTAAACAGTCTTCAACACAATGGTACTTGAAACTTCATCATACAATCATGTCGAATTTGTTCAACATGATTGATGAAGATCATTGTGTTTATAGTGAAAGCTCTAAAAATGAATTTATTATTTTGGCATTGTATATAGACGACATACTTAAAGCTGAAAATGATAAATGGTACGTAAATGAAATCAAAGATTTGTTATCGTCCAACTTTGAGACAAAGGATATGAGTCATGCATATTACATTCTTAAAGTTAAGATTTCAAGAGATCATTCGAGAAGATTGTTGTCTGTTTCTTGAGAGAAATATATCAACAAAGACCTTGAGCGATTTAATATGCAAAACTGCAAACTCATAGATTACCCCATTGCCAAGAATCAGTTTCTTAGCAAAGATATGTGTCCTAATAAGCCAGAAGAAATGAACGTATGAGGAACGTTCGATATGCCAATGTCGTGGATAGTCTTATGTATGCAGGGTTGTATACAAGACATGATATATGCTATGCGGTGAGCATGGTAAACATATATCAATCTAACCTAGGTGTAGACACCGGGTCCCGAGTAGCCTTGATCAGGATTACCCAATGATGAAATTAAATGTGCCGATTAATAGGCAAAAAGAATGAAAGTTGGAAGTGATAATTTTCTTGTCGTTTTTATTTGTTAGGAATGAATAAAAATGTATATTAAAAATATTTTAAATATGTTTTAAAAATTATTTTGGGATAAAAAGTTAGTTTTTAAATTATTGTGTTTTCATAGGAATTTAAAAAAAAAAAAAATTCTGCCTGAAAAAGCACGGCTGTGCTTCTTTGAAAGCACGGCTGTGCTTCTTCGAGCATGGCTGTGCTTCTTTGAAAGCACAGCTGTGCTTTGCGCTGCACAGCATGAGCGCGCGCGAAAGCACAGCTGTGATTTTCTCGAAAGCACAGCTGTGCTTTTCAGTGCAGTGCACCCCCTGACGCCCCATTTCGCCCTTTTTCCGTTTTTTTGTCATAATATCTTCATTTTAAATGCTTTTTAACTCATTTTTTTTGCATAATTCAATTCTAAAATCCTTCTATCTTCCAACTCTCCAAATTCAGTTGTTTTTTTGAGTTATTGGAATTAAATTAATTTAATTTCTTTAATTAAAAAATCTGAATTTTGGGGGAAATAAAAAGGATTTTGGAGAGAGAATTAGGGGGGATTTTCTTTAGAAAATATTTTTTTTCTTCTTCTCTCTTCTCTCAACCAAATTCTCTCAATTTCTAAAGGAATTTCCAGCAATTCTTGAGACAAAAAATAACAATTTTAATTTTTGAGAATTTTTCTTATTTTCAATTGACAACTTTTTACTTAAAGACAAATAAACTAATTGTTTGTTCTTGAGTAAAATTTATCTTTCAATATTTTATTTTTTCTTCTAATCATATTTTTTTCAAATCAAAATAAGGAATTGGATCATCTACCTTCATTTCTTCAAGATCAATTTTGAGGGTAAACATTCTTGGCTCAATTTCTTAATTTGATTTTTAATTTCATTTCTTTTTTATTTAATTAATTAACATGTAAATTCTTTTAGTTCTATCATTTTATTCTTCTTTTTATTATTTTGCTTTTATTCAATTGATTATCATGTAAATTCTTTTAGATCTATTATTTAATTGTTCATATTTTTACTTCTTATTTCTTTTTTTTTGTTTAATTTGTTCATATCATTATTTCTTATTTTTATTTCTCATTTAGTTGTTCATGTTCATATTATTGTAATTTTTTTTAGTTCATATATATTATTAGTATCATCATTTAACATGTTTTATTATAATTGGCTTATTTTATTTTGATGTTATTCTTCTATTTTTAATTGGATTGTTCATCTTCTTTGATTATTATTATTATTATTATTATTATTATTATTATTATTATTATTATTATTATTATTATTATTATTATTATTATTATTATTATTATTATTATTAAGTTATTTGATTGTTCATATTCTATGGTATTATTATGTTATTATTATTATTGTAGTTATTACCATCATTAGTATTATTATTATTATCCTTGTTCTTGTTTATTTTTATTATTACTATTATTATTTATTTCTTATACATGCTGATTTTTATTATTACCTTTGCTTTTTATACATGTTGGATATTGTTGTTGTTATTTTATATTTTTACACATGCTGAATTTTATGTTTGCATTTTCTATTCATGTTTTTTATGCGTGTTGAATTCTATTATCATTATTTTATATTTTATATGCATGTTAAATTGTTAATTTGTTAAATTGCATATTTTTATTATGTTATTTTAATTGGTTTGTCATACATGATGCTTTTTTATTTACTTTATTTTTATAGTATGTTTAACTCATTTTTATTACTAACATGGCTTTTATTTGTTTCTTTTATTTCAACACTTATTTTTTATGTGTGAGTCTTTTCCATACCAAGTGGGAACCCATGAAGATTTGAAGATCTATTTGGATGTTGTCAATTTTTATTATTTTTATTATTTTGCTTTCATTATTTTATTTTTATTATGTAATTTGTAATAATAAATTTATTTTTATGCACGTTAATTAAAAAATCACAAAAATATTTATATTAATTAATTTTATTTATTTTCTAAATAAAAATGGGACCAATGTCCTAGCTTTCCATTCAAAATAAATTGACACTTTACAAAGTGTTTTCTTTAATTATGCATGAGAGGACCAATGTCCTTATTTTTAATAAATAACCTGATTTATGCATGAGTTGTATTTTATTTACAAATGGGGGTTGTATTCCGGCCCTAGTTTTATTGTAATTTATTTTGCTTTCATTTATTTTATTTACCGCTTTATTTATATGTTTGATATGCGTTTACTTAAATTGCATTAAAAATTGAATGAGAAATGGGATGAAATACTAAATTCAAAACTTGATTATAAACTTAGCCAAGGTACGAATAAATGGGGAGTCCCGAACTTTCTCTGCTCTTTGGGCTCAACGATTACAATCCTAGGCTCCAGGGGATAGAGGCTGAGATCTCCAAAATCTCTCTGGTTAGCCCAAGATGGATATGTATGCGCCGTCTTAGGCTCGATGAGGCTAGACGACCATTCCCAATGTTCTATTGGGTGGCGACTCCAAGAAACCTCTCTGTTGCCCAAAATAGACGCAGCTTGTAAATACTTTTCAAGTTTTTATGAACCTCTCCCGATCGCCCTAAGGCGGGCTTCCGGGAGGTATTCGAGGTTCGGCGCGCGTCACAGTGGCGACTCCACTGGGGACATTAGAGACTTCCCTTCGAAAATACCTTGGCTAAGTTTACAATTGAGTTTTATAAATATTTCATCTCTTTTCGAAACTGCATTACATATTATTAAAGCCTTAGATTTATGCTAGTTTTGTCCCTTTTCTAGCCCCGGTGCATTCCCGAAGCACGACCCTATTTTCACTCAATTTAGGGAAGTGTTAAGGATAATCACTAGCCCAAGCCTCGTACCGTCATGGTATTTTAAATGGTGACCCGATCGGTCATTATGCTCGTGATGAGCTAGACCCGTTGACAGGGACCATGCTTAGGTAGCCCTAAAGTAACACCACCCTTTGACCAAAGCTCATATAATGGCAATAGATACTTCCACTAGGTGAAATGTACCATAATACCGTGCTTGCTACCTGGGCCATCATATATTGAACAAAATCAGTTAAATTAAATGGTCTTCATCAAAGGCTTTCATGCCCTGATGGGCCCATCTTAGTTTAATTGAGGTGTTTAAATACATAATGGCCAAACACTCATACATGTGTACATTAGATAAGAGCTGTTATGCTGTCGGTTTTCCACCGTGCACCATACGCGTCTAAAGGGTTCCCTATTAACCCTTGGATAAAGCCCACCTAGGAAAGAGACTATGCTACCTCGTGTCTGGGGGCAATAAGGTTGGAAGAATCTATCTGTTTGCATGTGTTTGTCTATGTTGCATCAGCACGACCATGCATTGCATCTCAATCATGCATCATCCTAACGAGATGTATTTGTTTAGGCCATCATAGATTCGCCCGGGTGGTTTAGGTGTCCCGACGGTCGGTTGAGAAGGATTCCACTCTTGGGGTTACCAGAGCTAGTGCCGTATCGGAGCACATATTCTCTTTAAGATAGTAGTGAGATTTTCTCTTCAGAATCATCAAGTATGTCTAATCTAGCCAGTGGGTCTGATGCAACCAGGGCTATGATTACCGAAGAAGTGGGAAGAAGAATGGAGGAGTTTCAGGCCAGAATGATGGCCATGATGGGCAGCCTTGCCACAACCTTAGCTCCACTTGCAGGACAACAAGCTGCTGCTCCTATAAGGGGGCAAGATGAACAAGGGGATGTGAGAGAGGACCCCCTTGCTGTAGCTGACCCACATGTGGTTGAGCAAAGAGCACCAGCACTTGTAGAGCGTAGAGAAGGACCTAGGTCTGAGGTTGACTTATGGGAAGAGGAGCAAGAGGAACAAATGGTAGCAAAGGGAAAGTCACCCAAGCTGGAGGAAGCAATGTGGAGGAAGATGGAGTAGAAATTTGAGGCTATGACCAGGATGATGACGATTGGAAGGCAAATGAATCCCGAGGATCGAGAGCATGATGGTGATGATCTGATTCCCCAGAACTTCAAGATGCCTGATATCCCAAAATTTGATGGCACCTCTGACCCTGCCGCACGCATCAAGCAATACTCGCTGGTCATGAAGGGAATGACCTTAACAAGAAAGCAAAAGATAGAGTACTTTTGCTTGAGTCTCACAGGAGCCGCCGTCGATTGGTATCATGGGTTGGACAGAAGGTCCAAAGAAGACTGGGATTTGTTGACTGAGGAGTTCCTAAAGCAATATGATTGCAGTACTCGGATGGAGGTCACACTTAAGGATCTAGAGCTACTATAGCAGAAGGCTGGGGAGTCTTTCCATGAGTATCTTACTCGGTGGAGAAACCGGGTTATGAAAATGAAGCGCAAGCCTGATACTTCTGATCAAATCTGATTATTCATTCGGAATGCCAGCCCATATCTGAGAGATGGACTTAAAATGAAAGGGCTGAAAGATTGGGAGTCCTTGAAGGACATTGCTATAGAGGCAGAAGGAGAGTATATGGCAAGAAGGGCAAGCAGTGATTTTTATGCCAAGAAGGGCTACAGTAGTCAAGGTGCAACCAAGTCAGCTAGTTCCAGCAGTGGTAATAGAAATGGAAAGACAGCTGAGGTGTCGGCAACAGGGATGAATCAGAGGTACTTCTCCAACTTGGGTAGGCCTTTATCATGGGTGCTGAAGAGGCTAGTAAAAGAAGGAAAACTGCGACCCCTTTCACCTATACCGGGCAAGACCCAGGGGCAGCCAGGGCACAAGGAAAATGAATATTGTGCATTTCACCAACATACTAGGCATTTGACAGATGATTGTATAATGCTAAGGCATTGGGTCCAAGATCTAATTGACAACAAGCAGATCACCGATCCTGAAAAGAGAGAAAGCAAGAAGAAGGCTAATTTTAATGCTGTGCCACCACCTGTCTCTATGGTTGGGTCTAGCCTACCAGAATGGTATGTGATGCAGGATTTATACGAAAATGAGTATGTCGCTATCACTCGCCCTGAGGCAAGTGAAGAAGGGATTCCCGTGGCGACGATAGACTGTTGGTCCACTAGTGAGAGTGGAGATGAAGAAGATGAAGAGAAAGATGGAGAATTCGCGGATCCATGGGATTCGGAAGAGGAGGAAAGAGTTGAGGCTGTAACAAGAAGTGGGAGACTGGTCCCAGAAGTTGAGAAGCCGCATGACCCAGTGCAATCACATACAGAAAAGGAGCCGGAAGAAAGTGCCATAGTAAAGCAGCTGAAAAAGACCACGGCTCAGATATCAATTTGGGACCTTTTGCTACAGTCTCCCTCCCACAGACAGAAATTAGTTGAGGCATTGAGTGAGTCCACTGTAGCCACTGCAATTTCTCCATCTGAGCTGCTAGACCTTATAAAAGGGGGATCTGGAGAGAAACTGGTGTTTTCTGATGCAGACTTACCGGTAGAGGGCCGCAATAACAATCGGCCTCTGTACATCAAGGCTCAAATTAATAACAAGGATACTGCTTGTGTTATGGTTGATGATGGCTCATCCATAAATGTTTGCCCTCTAGTTGCACTTCAGGCTTTTGGACTAAATGAAAGCATGTTGAGCAAGTCTGATTTAACCATCACAGCCTATGATAATTCTCGAAGACAAGCATCGGGAACTTTCAGAGCTCTGGTCAGGACTGGGCCTATCGAGATAGAAACAAAATTTGTGGTCTTGCCTATCCCGGCGAATTTCTCAGCTCTGCTTGGGAGGCCAGGGTTCCATAAATTGGGAGGAGTGCCCTCTACCCTACACCAGATGATTAAGATACCTCATGAAGGAGAGGTGGTGACTATTAAAGCAGCTAGAGAAAACCAAGTGTCTGCCTTGGGGATCTCTAATTAGTCATTCAGTGGTTTTCATATATCGATGATAGGAGAGGAGCAGGGCTTGGCAGATAGTCCTCAAGTGGTGAATATGATGAAGAAGATGCACTTTCTCCCAGGGGCTGGTCTGGGTAAAAACTCGCAAGGGCTGCAGGATGCTATCACCACACAAGGCCAGAAAGATCGGAAGGGTCTGGGCTACAAAGGAGAGCATGGTAAGAAGAAAGTGTCGGAGAAGATCCCCCACATTTCAGAGAGTTTTGTCCCCTCATCTTTGATCTGTGCTTACACGGGAGAGGAGGAGCCTCTATGGGTAGATGGAAAGATCGTTCTGGGGTTTGAAATCTTTAATGACATCTTCGACTGGGATGTTGGAGTTATCAAGTCTGCAGAGAACTTTTGGGATGAGGAGATCATGACTCAGTGCAGTGTCTGGGACAGGGATGAGCCTGAGGAGATTGTTACTGATAAGCTATTAGCCACTAGACTTAAGGGAAAGGAAAAGATGGTAGAGCCAGAGCTGAAATTTGAAGATTTGAAGATTTCACCGGAGGTAGTTGAAAAGCCTCCACCAAGCTAAGAAGTCAAAGCCCAGTCCGCTGCAACGACATCATCGACAAGGGATGAAGACAATAGTTATTTAGATACTATTTTTATGCCAGAACTTTTTAATGATAATGTTAATGTTTCTAATTACATCAATGAGATGAACAACTTTGCTTACTTGTGTGATGTTTCTGATGATTTTATTCCTCATGATCATAAACATGATGCATTCATTTTTGACATTAACTCAACTAGCACGACTGCATTTAATCTCGAAACTTTGGAGAATCCAAAGGAAATTTTGATAGCATCAGACATAACTCCTGAAGAGAGGCTAAAATTTGAGAGAATATTAAAAAAATATGAAAAAGTCTTTGCCTGGACCTACGAGGACATGCCGGGAATTGATCGAGATGTAGCCGAACATGCCATTCCAACGTACCCAGAGAGTAAACCGGTCAAGCAAAAGCTCAGAAGACTTAGGCCGGAATGGGCTCAGAAGTTGAAAGAGGAAATCCATAAGTAGATTGAGGCTAAGTTTCTACTGGAGGTTAAATACCCGACGTGGCCGGCTAATGTAGTTCCCGTGGCTAAAAAGGATGGAAAGGTTCGAGTATGCGTGGACTATCGGGACTTGAACAAAGTTTGTCCGAAAGATGATTTTCCTCTCCCTCATATTGATGTGCTGTTAGATAGTGCCGCTGCTTGTATGATGTACAGCTTCGTGGACGGGTACGTAGGGTACAATCAAATCCTTAACAAGATAGTGGATCGGATCAAGACAGCTTTCATCACCGAATGGGGTACTTTTGCTTATCGGGTCATGCCTTTCGGATTAAAGAATGCAGGAGCAACCTATCAGAGAATGGCCACTAGAGTTCTTAATGACTTGATCCACAAAGAAGTGGAGGTGTATGTTGACGATATGATGATCAAGTCAGCTACTCGAGAAGGTCACTTTGAGGCTTTAGAGAAGTTCTTTCAAAGGATCAATAAGTATGATCTGCGCCTCAATCCCAAGAAGTGCATTTTTGGAGTTACCTCAGGTAAGCTGCTGGGCCATGTGGTAAGCCAGAGAGGAATTGAAGTGGATCCTGATAAAGTCAGAGCCATTAGGGAGATGCCAGTGCCTCAAAAAGAGAAAGAAGTTAGAAGTTTCTTAGGAAAGCTTCAGTACATCAGTCGGTTTATTGCCAAATTGGATTCGGTGTGTGAGCCTATCTTTAAGCTTCTCAGGAAGAATCAGCCGGTGGCGTGGAATAATGATTGTCAATTGGCCTTTGACACTATTAAGGATTATCTCTTAAATCCACCAGTCTTAAGACCACCACAACGTGCCAAACCATTAATCTTGTATCTGGCAGTAGAAGACAATTCAGTGGGTGCCATGATGGCCCAGGAGGATGACTTTGGGGTTGAGTATGCTGTTTACTATCTTAGCAAGAAATTCCTGACATATGAAGCCAAATATGTGGAAGTGGAAAAGATTTGCTTAGCAGTTGTTTGGGCTTCTAAGAAGTTGCGGCACTATTTTCATTCCTTCAGTGTACAAGCGGTTGCTAAGCATAACCCGCTTAGGTACCTTCAGGAAGCGCCCTCTTTGCTGGGAAAGATGGGAAGGTGGTTACTACTATTGCAGGAGTTCGACACCGAATACATCACCAGGAAAACCATTAAAGGAAGAGTTGTAGCTGAGTTCTTGGCTGAGCATCCTATTCAGGGGGACCAATTCAAATACAATTTCCCAGATGGAGATGTCATGGCCATAGCAGTACAAGGGTGGCAATTGTTCTTTGATGGGGCAGTTAACAGTAAAGAGGCAAGAGCAGGGATCATTCTTACGACCCCAGATGGTGAAAAGCTGCCGATAGCCAAAAAGTTGAGGTACAAGGCGACCAATAATGAAGCAGAATATGAAGCTTGCATCTTCGGATTGGAAGCACTGCTGGCTCTGGGGGAAAAGACCGCAGAAGTCTTCGGAGATTCTTCATTAGTAATTCATCAGATCAGAGGGGAATGGTCAGTTAAAGAAGAGAGGTTGTTACCTTACGTAAAGCACTTGAGAATGTTGAGCAGCCAGTTCGAGACTTACACTTTTCACTTCACCCCCAGGGATGAAAATCAATTGGCTGATGCTCTAGCGACACTAGTGTCCATGTGGGATAATCCAACAGGGGTTACTATGCAACCCGTGCTAATCTCTAGCTCGGAAAAGCCTTGTTTTGAAGCTGAGCAGGTGATGGATGTTGGGGCTACTGATGGAAACCCTTGGTACTGTTGTGCATTTTTTAATGATGCAACATACCGCAAGTATACGGTGTACCGAAGTAGTACTTTAGATATCGATCCCACAGGGAACGTGTTACACACTATTACTAATTGATTTTAATCTTGTTTACAATGATAATAAATTTGATGGTTGAATTAGAACTACTTAATTTAAAACTAATTTATGTTTATCAGAAGAAGATAAATAGTATATGAATGAAGAACTAAACATAATAAATTTGATCCATCATTTTGATTTACATTTATTCATCTTTCATGCAAGCCAAGTTAGAATAAATCTTTAATTCACTCTCTCGATATGAATTAAAATGCCTAAAACATACAATTAAAATTCTAACCCACAATTTTCATAAATGAATTAGAGGTTTCTAATTACATATTTTAAGAATAGACACTAACCTATAGCAATTATCTCAATATACCAATCTCTTAAATATATCTTAATAATGAAATTCTATTAGATGTCAGATAAAGCAAACTCTCGAATTACTTTAACTTATAAAAATCAAGCAAAAGATACTAATAGAAAATCTACAATGAAAGACTATTAAAGTAGATGAAAATAGAAATAATCATAACATACAAATTCATTAAAATGATATTCATAGAAATATTGGAGAAGAATTAAAAATAAGAGAATAAGATAGAAGTTCTTCAACCCTTTTCTAAATCTCTTGAAATAAGTTTCCTTCTCCTTGATCTTCTTCTTCAAACCATAAAACTAAATAATAAAATTTAACTAAAGAAGAACTGTTTACAAAATACAAAAAATTCCTTAATAAAAATATATTCCCCTCCTAAAATTATAATTAAACTACATATTTATAGATATTAATCTAAGAATTGTGTCCCTTGAAATGACCCTTGAGAATGGTTGCAAACTTTGGTGAAAGAGGGTGACTTTTCATATAAATTTTGGCCCAAAACCGTCCAACGGTCGTTTCTGTCGCGCTCGCAACGGTGTCGCGATCGCGACAGAACGCGCTTGCCCATTTCTTCCTTCTTTCCTCTCTTCGGTTTTCGCTTCCCTCTCTGGCCAGTCACGTCGCGTGACTCCCCATCACGGCGTGATTCTTCTTCGCGTGTGGCGTGACTGGCGCTCACGGCGTATCTTCTCCCCTTCTCTTTCTCTTCCCTTTCCTTTCTTTCCTTTCTTCTCTGGCCTCTCACGTGACGTTATCTCCCATCACGGCGTGTCTTCGCTCTCCTGTCCTAGTCGGATTCCATATCCTAGTCGGATGCTCCTCCTTTTCCACTCCCTTGCTTCTTCTTCTTTCTGTTTTACCCATCCGACCCGTGCTTGACAATCCTAGTCGGATGAATTGTCCTACTCGGATGCTCCACTCGGATGCTTACTTCCTTTTCCCTTTTCTTCTTCTTTCTTTCTTCTCTTCTTTCCCCTGTCCTACTCGTGCTTGGCCATCCGAGTCGGATCCTCTCCTTTTGCTCTGTTCTTCTCGTGCTCCACTGTCCCATAACTCTGCTTCTTCTCCCATCAAATCTTGTTTGCTCAATTTTACAGCTAAATAGACCTGTAACACAACAAACTCACCACTAACACATATCCACTTAAACTAAACAATTATAACATCAATTACACACATAATGGCATAATTAATATCATAATCTCATACAAAACATATACTTAATTATACGTTAACTAAGCTCCTATCAAATTCCCCCACACTTGAACCTTGCTTGTCCCCAAGCAAGACAAAAGTCATGAGCAAATTTAACAGCTAGTAAACATAATTATAAAGCAATGTCCATTCAGCATATACTCTAGAGTTGCAAAGATCAACTATCCCAAATACTCACAAGTGCCAATAAATCAAAGTTCAACATATGTATTAAAAATTCAACAAGTTACTCAACTTTACTAACTCCAACATAAAGAATACTAAGTCTCAAAAAAAAACTAAGCATGAACTAAAGAGAGAAATTTGATCATAAAGTTAAAAATTCTAAGTTTTCCAGTTGCTTTTTAAGACCAATGTAAGCTCACTCACCCTTATTCTAATCTCATGGCATTTTTAGACTTTACTTTTTCTTTTTATTTTTCTTTTCAATTTTTTTTTCTTTCACATGGGTATAACTTTTTATTGAATCCCATGTATAGCAAGAGAAGGTAATATGGGTGCGTTTTACGCTCCATCCCATATTTTTGCAATTTTGAATGTACATCTTGCTATTTATTTTTGAAATTTAGTGGGTGCATTTTATGCTCCATCCCACTTTTAACTTTTCTTTTTATTTTTTCAAGTCCTCATCCATTATTGAAAAGAAATAAGGGCAAGTATTATGACTATAGTTTCCATAGGCAACTAGAAACTTAAAATTTTAAACAAAATGAGCAAATTCTAACTTTAAAAACATGGTAGGTAAAGAGACTAAATAATCTATAATGTTGAAATAAGTAAAACCAAATAACTTGAAAAACTTAAAACACATCCCAAAAATTTTGAAAAAATTGGTAAAAATGAGCATAAAAGATAATGAACTTAACAACCTATATAACATGCCAAATGAACAATGCCTTATAATAGAGCTTACTCAAAAGCCTAATTAAAACATACACACAAAAACTTATAAGCATACTCACAAAACAATCAAACAATTAACATGCACAATATATATATACATAATTATGACATTAGACAAACACAAACCAATAAACACACTATAAACACACTCCCCCACACTTAAAACACACATTGTCCTCAATGTGAAGGAAGGACACACAATAAATAACTAAATAAAGAAAAAGGAAGAGAAGAGAACTCCCCTATCATGGCGATGGTGGAGGTGAAGGAACACGAAACCCAACTTGTGTTATGAAGTTGTCAAATTTGTACTCCAACCTTCTTTGTCTTCTAGCTAAAATGGTTTGTTGATCTTGTATGTGGTGCAGGTTGCTAAGAATTTGATCAAACATGGCTGGAATATTGGAGCTTGAAGAGCCAACTTCAGGTGCAATAGGAATCTCATGCATTGAAGCATCACCACTAGGCTCCTCCTCACCCTCTTCATCTTGTTGTGCAGAGGGACCTGCAAAATCCCTCCAACAAGATCTCAAGAGAGGTGGAATTTCCTGAAAATCATTATTAACCACACCTCCACGCACAAATAAATGCTTAGTAAAATATTTACAAGGAAGTATGTTAGCAAATGCACGAACAGAAACATGTAAATGTTTAGCAATAGCAGCAATGATATGCCCATGGGTAAGAGGTGAATTTTTCTTGTTAACACATTGCAACAATTCATCGAATATCCAATATGACCAACAAATAGGCTTACCTTTATGCACACACCACATGAGAAATAATTCATTCAAAGAAACCCGATTAAACTCCATCCGATTAAAAATATAGGAAGCTAAAATTTTATGCAAAATCCAAAATCGTAAATCTTTTATAAACATTGATTTAGCCTCCCTAGTTTTGAAAGAAGTTTGTATATCAGTCAAATACGTCCAAAACTCATTTGGGTTAAAAGATCTAGGAAACTCTGTTAATCCATGCTGTGAAAAGCCATAAATCCTATGCATCATGAAATATGTAAGTGTGTATGGCCTATCTTCTAGGCGAAAATCTAACAACCTATCATTTTGTTCATTTTGTTGCAATGTAGTGTAAAACTCAAACACAACATCAGGATAAAAGGGTTCATGCATAGCAGCAAATCTAGACAAACCACAACCAGCAAGCATTTCATTCAAAACATTAAGCAAACCAGATTGTTCAAGCAAATCTGTAGGAAAAAACCTACATTGCAATGCACCTCTATCCTGAAAAGTTAGGAAACGATTACCTTCTTCAGCTGAATGGATGGGAAAATTTGCACCAAGGGCAGTAGAAATAGGTACCTGAGATTCCTCCCCACTGGCTCCTGGTTGTCGCTTGAAGGTGTGGGATTCTTAGTTCGCACCATAGTTATGTGTTTGTGTAAATAGAAAATGCAAGAAATAGAAATAATAGATATACTGTAAAAAATAGTTCACGAAATCAAACAACAGATTGTGGTAATATAACAACAACCTTACGATAACAAGAAGAAAAGAAAAGAAAAATGAAAAAAAAACTACACAAAATGTGCTTCGAACAGTGCAAAATGATAAAGAGAAAAAGAAACCTAAAAGCAAACGTGATGCACAAAAACGAGGAGAAATGAGTGAAGAAGAGGAAGAAACTAAAGAGGAAACGTGCGTGCGACTTGAACAGAAGAAAAAGAAAGAAAGAAAATGAAAAGAAACTTATCTGTGTGCGACTCGAATTGAAGAACACGACAAGGAGAGAATAAGAAGAAAACGAAAAAAAACGAGAGGGAATCCAAATAGCGTAAGTTTAAAAGTTAGGGTTTTGAAAATAGAACTCCCCTGTTTTAATTTCTAGATTGGTACTTTTAGGGTTTAAGGTAATTAATCTAAGGTTAATGAAACGTAAAACAAGCACTTAAAAAGAAATAAATCAGGTTAGAAAGAATTTGCAAGTAAATAAAATAATTGAGGGAAAAGAAAACTTACAGCGATTAAAAACTTGTTAAAATCGACGCTCCTTGGAAATCTGGGCACCAGCACGAGTCGGACAGGCAAGCACGACTCGTGTTCTGGCGTCCTACTCGGATTCTTCTGTTCGTCTCGGATGCTTCATTTGAGTTTCCCTGCAAATCCTCTCTGTTGCGAGCGCGATGATGCCACGCTCGCGACAGAACGCAACGAAATTATATATATATATATATATATATTATTTATTTATTATTTTTTAAATAAATTAAATTAAACTAGTCCAATCTTCCTAACTTAACTGTAACATAAAAATCAAATGTGTTAATAACAAAAGAAACTAGAATAAAAAAAATTAATACATAAATTTATGTATATGAGTCTAACACAAAGTAAACCACAAATCCTGTAAGCCAAAAACGAAACACAAACAAAACACAAAATTAAACTAAAACAAACAAACAAATTAAAACAAAGAAAATTATTTTAATCCAAAATCATAAATCAATTTTCACAATGGCAAATCAACCGTTCCCCGGCAACGGCGCCAAAAACTTGTTGTGCATTTTTTAATGATGCAACATACCGCAAGTATACGGTGTACCGAAGTAGTACTTTAGATATCGATCCCACAGGGAACGTGTTACACACTATTACTAATTGATTTTAATCTTGTTTACAATGATAATAAATTTGATGGTTGAATTAGAACTACTTAATTTAAAACTAATTTATGTTTATCAGAAGAAGATAAATAGTATATGAATGAAGAACTAAACATAATAAATTTGATCCATCATTTTGATTTACATTTATTCATCTTTCATGCAAACCAAGTTAGAATAAATCTTTAATTCACTCTCTCGATATGAATTAAAATGCCTAAAACATACAATTAAAATTCTAACCCACAATTTTCATAAATGAATTAGAGGTTTCTAATTACATATTTTAAGAATAGACACTAACCTATAGCAATTATCTCAATATACCAATCTCTTAAATATATCTTAATAATGAAATTCTATTAGATGTCAGATAAAGCAAACTCTCGAATTACTTTAACTTATAAAAATCAAGCAAAAGATACTAATAGAAAATCTACAATGAAAGACTATTAAAGTAGATGAAAATAGAAATAATCATAACATACAAATTCATTAAAATGATATTCATAGAAATATTGGAGAAGAATTAAAAATAAGAGAATAAGATAGAAGTTCTTCAACCCTTTTCTAAATCTCTTGAAATAAGTTTCCTTCTCCTTGATCTTCTTCTTCAAACCATAAAACTAAATAATAAAATTTAACTAAAGAAGAACTGTTTACAAAATACAGAAAATTCCTTAATAAAAATATATTCCCCTCCTAAAATTATAATTAAACTACATATTTATAGATATTAATCTAAGAATTGTGTCCCTTGAAATGACCCTTGAGAATGGTTGCAAACTTTGGTGAAAGAGGGTGACTTTTCATATAAATTTTGGCCCAAAACCGTCCAACGGTCGTTTCTGTCGTGCTCGCAACGGTGTCGCGATCGCGACAGAACGCGCTTGCCCATTTCTTCCTTCTTTCCTCTCTTCGGTTTTCGCTTCCCTCTCTGGCCAGTCACGTTGCGTGACTCCCCATCACGGCGTGATTCTTCTTCGCGTGTGGCGTGACTGGCGCTCATGGCGTATCTTCTCCCCTTCTCTTTCTCTTCCCTTTCCTTTCTTTCCTTTCTTATCTGGCCTCTCACGTGACGTTATCTCCCATCACGGCGTGTCTTCGCTCTCCTGTCCTAGTCGGATTCCATATCCTAGTCGGATGCTCCTCCTTTTCCACTCCCTTGCTTCTTCTTCTTTCTGCTTTACCCATCCGACCCGTGCTTGACAATCCTAGTCGGATGAATTGTCCTACTCGGATGCTCCACTCGGATGCTTACTTCCTTTTCCCTTTTCTTCTTCTTTCTTTCTTCTCTTCTTTCCCCTGTCCTACTCGTGCTTGGCCATCCGAGTCAGATCCTCTCCTTTTGCTCTGTTCTTCTCGTGCTCCACTGTCCCATAACTCTGCTTCTTCTCCCATCAAAGCTTGTTTGCTCAATTTTACAGCTAAATAGACTTGTAACACAACAAACTCACCACTAACACATATCCACTTAAACTAAACAATTATAACATCAATTACACACATAATGGCATAATTAATATCATAATCTCATACAAAACATATACCTAATTATACGTTAACTAAGCTCCTATCAGGTACTACGACATTCAAAATTATTTGGAACGGTCAGTTTTTCCAGAGAAAGGCACCGAGAAAGACCAAAGGATGATTCGAAAGTTGTCCACTCAGTTCATCAGTGTAAATGGCACTTTGTATAAGAGACAAGTCGATGGTATCCAGTTAAGATGTTTGGCGGAGAAAGAAGCTGAAAAGGTTATGGAAGAGGTTCATGCCGGAGTCTGCAGAGCTCACATGAATGGCTTAGCCTTAGCGACGAAGATCATGTGTCAAGGATTCTATTGGCTTACAATGGATACGGATTGTTCAAAATATGTGAAGCAATGCCAGTTATGCCAGCAATACGCGAATTTAAGGCATGTTCCAATTTCAGAGCTGCATAATTTGACATCTCCATGGCTATTTGCAGCTTAAGGGATAGATATCATAGGCGAGATACGTCCTACAGCATTTAATGGGCACAGGTTCATTATAGTCGCCATTGATTATTTCACTAAGTGGGTCAAAGCTGAATCTTTCAAGAAGATTGATGCTAGGGATATGGCTAAGTTCATTGAGCGAAATTTGATATGCCGATATGGCCTCCCACAGCATATTGTATCTGATAATGGGGTGTAATTCTTAGCAGAAACTAAACAGATGCTTCAGAAGTACGGAATCCAGCATCATAAGTCTTCTCCTTACCGTCCTCAAGCTAACGGTGCGGTTGAAGCTGCAAACAAGAATGTGAAAAGAATATTGGCCAAGATGGTTCAGTGCTATAAATATTGGGTGGAAAAGCTACCTTTTGCACTCTGGGGTTATAGAACCACAATCAGAACCTCTACGGGGGCGACACCGTTCTCCTTGGTATACGGAACCGAAGCAGTTCTGCTGGTTGAAATTGAGCTGAAATCCTTAAGGGTAGTCATAGAAGCCGAGATTCCAGAGACAGAATGGGCACAACAGCGATTATTGCAGTTGAATCTATTGGATGAAGATAGGTTAAGAGCCTATTATCACAATCAGGTTTATCAGAAGAGACTAGCTCAATCCTTTGGCAAGAAGGTACGAAATGTTAGTGTAAGCCCTAGCCCCAATACATTGTAATAAAACACTTTAGTTAATAAATGAGGCATTTGTTTTATCCATTGTATTCCTGTGCATGTCAATTGATAGAACTATCCAAGAATGTCGTTTCAGTTTAAGTTATCATGTGTGAGGCACATGGTTGTAAGACCTTGAAACAAATGAGACTTCATTCTAAATATCCCTAGTCAGTCATTGTTATGGGAATAACAAATGAATTAAGACTAGTATGCTCTCTCTGATTAGTTGAGTTCTGTCTTACGGATCATAAGGACAATAGTGTCAATCAGAGATCATAGATACATGTTTGTAACATGGTATTTGGATACGATCCACACATGAGAACACTACA
Organism: Excoecaria cochinchinensis; assembly: GCA_947683425.1. Lineage (NCBI taxonomy): Eukaryota > Viridiplantae > Streptophyta > Magnoliopsida > Malpighiales > Euphorbiaceae > Excoecaria > Excoecaria cochinchinensis. Next base: position 4,583,535 of record CANTUQ010000105.1, read on the forward strand.
TGGTATAAGTCATAAGTGTTCCTCATATGCAAGTTTTGTATCGGAGTTCTTAGACCTAAAATCTCTATGAAACTCTTTATGAATTACTGTGTACTTTGACATACACCTAACGTGCTCGTAACTGAGTGACAAGTATGGGTATGCTTGGGTATGCATTGATTCATGTTAGAGAGCATGAGAGAAGTGAAGGGATTACCCCTCTTTAATAAGAGAGAAAATATCATCGGCCACTTGATCAGTGAACTGAGAAGTGTATGGCCATACCGAGATGAAATAATGAGTAACCATTATTTATCTGAGAGTTCAGTGTCACTGGAATATCAAGAAAGGAATTAACTTACATATAAGGATGACTAGTTCCATGCCTTATATTAATTCTGATATTTATGGGTAAGGGACTATATAAAATTGCATTAGGTCACTAAATGCCAATTGCATTTTCATTTAATTTGGAATGCTATAATATCTTGCTAGAGAATATATATAGCCTTTGAATTAATTCTCAATTCATTGCCAATATTAAATGGACCTATAGGATCGCACACAAAGCATTGGGCTTAAAATATTTAAATAATGTATTGGGCATTAATTTGGGCTTTTAATTAAGTCAAATTAATGTATATGTAATGGGTATTTAATTGCTAATGGACCTTGGTCCATGAGAGAGAATTTCGGCCCATAAGGTTTAATATCAATTAGTTAATTATGTTAATTAAGTTAATTGATTATTAAATCCGAATTTGAACTCTAAATTCAAAAGGGTTTAAATTAATATTTGTTACTTATCTCTAGGAAGTGTTTAAGGTTGAATATACTATCTTAAGGTAGTAGAATTCAATTGAATGACTTGCCATAGGATGAGTATACGGATGGGAAAGAAAGAGACCTAATTTTGGTGGCTAGGTTTTTGCGTGAAACTCTCTCTCTCTCTCTCATTTTTTCTTGGCCGAAATTCACAAGGAGAAGGATTCTTCTTTGCTTGCTTGTGATTTTGAGTATTCTTTACACATAGTAGAAGGACAAGATCAAGTCTTGTGGCTTCAAACTAATTCCATTACACAATACATATTTAGTAAGCTAGCACTTTCGGTTTTGAGCCGTCTTTGCGAGTGTGTGTGTGAGAATAGAGAGGAGTGGCGAAAAAGGCTGTTCCTTGGCATTGGTGGTGAACATCTAAGGTGGACAAGATCATCCAAATTGCTGGTCATCATCAAATCTAATTTGAAAGGCATCTAAAGTTGTAAGTTATTAAAACCCTAAAATTGCATGTTTCCGATTCTTGTCATGGAATTGTTTGGCATGTATGATCAAATTTTTTTTTGTTTTCCGCTGCGTGATCATCATACACATACCATGAAAAATTTCAACAGTGGTATCAGAGCCTAAACATGCTTATTTTAGTGCTTTAGGTGCATGAAATAATTAATTAAAAATCGTTACTTTTAATACATGCAATGCTGAAATTTTCTGTTTTGAGTTTTTTGCATTGTTTTGGTGTAAAAACGATTTTAATTGATTATATAGGTATTATAATTAATATGACATGTTAATATAATGTCCTAAGGTTGTTTAGGGGCTGTTAATGGTCGGATTTAATTATGTATACCTGATGGTACATGTTAATGTTAAAACTAGGTGCATTATGGCATGTTAATTGAAATTTTAACAACTAGTTTTATATATTAAATGTAAAATTGGTTTTGGCATGTTTGTAAGTGTTTTTAAAATATTAAATATCAGGTCTGGACATTATTTAAATATGGTTTTAATTCTGGTCCATGACAATTTAATTGATTAATTTTAAAATCACTTAAAACATGACTAGTTTGTGTTTGTTACATGTTTAATCAACATTGTTTGTTTTGATTTGATTAAAATGGTAAAAACACATTTAGATCAGATTGGTACAGAATGTCAAATCAATATTTATGACCTTATTTAGATTATAAAATGACTCATAAAATTGATTTAAGTGTTTGTGCATTTTTGGCATCACATAAGCATTAAACAACTAGTTTTTGTTGTTTGTTTGTTTTTATATGCATGCCATGTTTTTATATATATGTTCTTCATGATTTTATTTTTAATTCATGTCGGTACATATTATATGTATTTTTAATGTTTATGTGCTAAATGACATAAAATTAAAAATGGCAAAATTGGAAATAACACTAGAGTTGATTTATGGCACAAATCTAACTAGTTTGTGTTTTGGGTTTTTTAAGAGAAATTATTCAATAAGAGGATTTAGTCCATTGGGCTTCGGCCCAGGCCCATCACGGGGTCATCTCTTAAAGGTTCAAGTACACAATTTCCATTAATGGGCTTGGCTAATTTAATTAAAATTGGACTTTGTTTGATCCATGAATGTTATGTATATTAATTTGCTTGTTTGGTGTGATAAATGGATATGCATGGTGCATTCATGGGCCCTGGGTTTTTGTGATTAATTATGGCCTGCGAGCCATTATGTATTATTGTAAAAGTTTCATTTATTTCTTAGAATAGAATTTACTTGAAGGCTTTGTAAATCAAGATGAAGCCCACCGGAGTGGTGAAGCCCAACTCGAAGATTCTTGTGTAATAGTATAGAATCTTAGTTGTAGGTTTTATGGGCCCATGTTTGTCACGCTTTACTTTATGCAATTATTTATATATGCATGCTATGAATGGATGACAAAGCGTATGCCATGTAAGCCGTAATAAAATGAATCCCTAAAATAGTAAGTCATAAAGTTGCCTTCCTAATTCGAAACATGTCAAGGCATCGATCATCGGTAACGTAGACTAGGAGTCCTAGATGCGCCCGATTATCTTTGTGAGGCATGAGTTGTGAATGTAGGTTGGACTTAACATGGAAAGGGATGCCCGGACCTAGGCAACTAATAAATGGGTTTGTGCTATAACATCTTAAGATGTTAGCCCATTTGATCCAAGAGTCATGTACGAGTCATGATTGGAGTTATCCTACCTAAGTAACTTAACTTGTTAGGTGTACAAGCTCAGCTTGACTAATAAGGTTGTTGTGAAAAGTGGATCTTGGCCCACATTAAATCACTAACGCGAATTATTTAAAGGGATATTAATTCGGTTTGTGGGATTATTAATAAGACCTCATTTAATCTTGCTAAATTTTATTGTAGATTGAAAAATGGCATCTTCAAACAACAATTTCTCATTGCGATCGGTCCTTGAAAAGGACAAATTGAATGGCACCAATTTCATAGACTGGTCTCGAAACTTAAGGATAGTTCTTAAGCAAGAGAAAAAGTCGTATGTTTTGGATGCACCCTTGCCTCAAGAACCTGCAAGGAACGCCTCTGCGGTTCAAAGGGAAACTTTTGAGACCAAGAAGAGCGACTCCAATGATGTGACCTGTTTGATGCTAGCCACTATGGTGCCTGACTTGCAAAAGCAATTTATGGACCAAGAGGCGTATGCGATCATGGTGCACTTAAAGGAAATGTTCCAAGAGCAAGCTCGTCACGAGAGGTTTGTGACAACTAAGGCCTTAATTTCCTGTAAGATGGCTGCAGGTACTCCTGTTAGTACACATGTACTCAAGATGAAAGGGTATCTTGATACTCTTGAGAAGCTTGAGGTACAAGTACCAAAGGAATTGGCTACTGACTTGATTTTAGGATCATTGGCTGATGATTATGATCCATTTGTAATGAATTATAACATGCATGCGATGAACAAGTCAGTTACTGAGCTTCATGGGATGCTTAAGAATGCTGAAGAAAACATTCGAAAGACTAATCCCATACTGATGGTTCAAGGGGGCATTAAGAAGGGACCCGCTAAGGGAAAGGGAAAGGGAAAGGTAAAACCCAAGAATGACCTGACTCGGCTCAAGTCAAATGGGAGTGCACCTCAAGCCCAATCCAAGCCCAAGGCACAAAAGCTCAAGGAGAGCGAGAGCACTTGCTTCCACTGCAACAAAATAGGGCATTGGAGGAAGAACTGTGCTCTCTTCAAGGAAGAACAAAAAAAGAATGGAGCCAAGGCGTCCAGTTCAGGTATTTTTGTTGTTGAAATTAACCTTTCTATTTCTACCACTTGGGTACTAGATACCGGTTGTGGTTCTCACATTTGTTCAAATGTGCAGGGGCTAAGAAATAGGAGGTTACTTGGGAAGAATGAAGTGGACCTCCGTGTGGGGAATGGAGCACGAGTTGCTGCCATGGAGATAGGCGACTATCAACTCACTTTACCTTCCGGACTTTGTTTAATTTTGAAAAATTGTTATTATGTGCCTGCTATGAGCAGAAACATTATTTCAGTTTCATTATTGGATTTGGATGAATTTGATTTTGTTATTAAAAATGGCAATGCTCATATTCGTCGCCAAGGCATTTCATATGGCAATGCCATGTTGCAAAATGGCCTTTATATCCTTGATCTATCAAACAAAGAGTCCATATACAACATTAATACAAAGAGGGTTAAATCAAATGAGTTAAACCCTACTTACTTCTGGCATTGTCGTTTAGGACATGCAAACGAAAAACGCATTTCAAGACTCCACAAAACTGGAGTGCTTGGGTCATTTGACTTACAATCTTATGATACATGCGAGCCATGTTTGCATGGAAAAATGACAAAGAGTCCTTTTAACAAGAAAGGTGAGAGAACTAATGGCTTATTGGAGCTAATACATACCGATGTATGTGGACCATTAAGTACACAAGCCAGAGGTGGGTTTAGCTACTTCGTGACATTCACAGATGACTTCAGTAGATATGGCTATGTCTATCTAATGAAGCATAAATCTGAAACTTTTGAGAAATTCAAAGTGTTTAAAAACGAAGTAGAAAACCAACTTGGCAAAAGTATAAAAGCCATTCGGTCAGATCGAGGTGGCGAATATTTAAGCCAAGAGTTTGACTATCATCTAAAGGAGTGTGGTATTATATCACAGCTCACTCCTCCTGGAACACCACAATGGAATGGTGTGTCCGAAAGGAGAAATCGAACTCTATTGGACATGGTTCGATCTATGATGAGTCAAGCAAATCTTCCTGTCTCTTTTTGGGGCTATGCATTAGAAACTGCTGCGTTTCTACTAAACCGTATTCCAACTAAAGCAGTTGAAAAGACACCATACAAGGTATGGACTGGGAAAGAACCCAATATGTCATTTCTCAGGATTTGGGGCTGTGAAGCACATGTTAAGAAATTAACATCTGACAAACTAGAGTCCAAATCCACTGTCTGCTTATTTGTGGGTTATCCCAAAGAAACAAAGGGATACTACTTTTACTCACAAACCGAGAACAAAGTATTTGTTGCTCGCAAGGCTGTTTTCTTAGAAAAGGAGTTCCTTCTCAAGAAAGACAGTGGGAGTAAAGTAGAACTTGGAGAAATTCAATCGCCACAAACTCCTATACAGGATGAGTTGGAAATGGGATCAAGTTCACAACCAATTGTGGAACAAGAACCCATTGCACAAGTACCTAGAAGGTCCGGTAGGGTACGTCAGGAGATTGAGAGATATGGTTTTCTAATCACCGACAGTGACACTATTGAGTTAGTAGATCGTGAGGATCCTACTACCTACCGAGAAGCTATTGAAAGCCCAGACTCGAAAAATTGGCTTGAAGCCATGAAATCCGAGATGCAATCAATGTACGATAACCAGGTTTGGGCCTTGGTTGATCCACCAGAAGGTGCTAAGGTAATTGAATGCAAGTGGCTATTTAAACTCAAAGCTGATAAGACCTACAAAGGTAGACTAGTAGCGAAAGGTTTTCGACAAACACATGGTGTAGACTATGATGAAACCTTTTCGCCTGTAGTCATGCTCAAATCCATTAGGATCTTGCTTGCCATAGCTGCATATCATGATTATGAGATATGGCAAATGGATGTCAAAACTGCTTTCCTCAATGGAAATTTACTAGAGGAGGTGTTTATGACACAGCCTGAAGGTTTTGTCAATCCCAAGCATCCTAAGAAGGTTTGCAAGCTTCAGAAATCCATTTATGGATTAAAGCAAGCATCCCGAAGTTGGAATCTTCGTTTTGATGAGGCAGTCAAAGAATTTGACTTCGTCAAGAACGAAGATGAGCCTTGTGTATACAAGAAGGTTAGTGGGAGCATAGTAGTATTTCTGGTCCTATATGTGGACGACATCCTTCTTATTGGGAATGACATTCCAACATTGCAAAAGGTTAAGCAATGGTTGGGGAAATGTTTCTCAATGAAAGACTTAGGTGAAGCTGAGACAATACTTGGCATTCGGATCTACAGAGATAGATCGAATCGGCTATTGGGACTAAGTCAAGAAAAGTACATAGACAAGGTACTAAAGCGTTTTAGTATGGGAGACTCAAAGAAAGGGTACATACCTTTGGCTTTGGGAGTTCCTTTAACTAAAGAACAGTGCCCTAAAACCAAAGAGGAAAGGGACGACATGAGTAGAATCCCATATGCATCTGCTATTGGATCTATCATGTACGCTATGTTATGTACTAGGTTGGATGTTGCTCATGCACTGAGTATAACCAGTAGGTTTCAGCAAGACCCTGGTGAAAAGCACTGGTCTGCTGTAAAAGGGATTCTTAAGTACCTACGAAGGACTAAGGATCACTTCTTGGTGTATGGTGGTCAGGAAGAGCTCGTCATACAAGGCTATGCCGATGCTGCTTTTCAAACCAGCACTCAGGACTCAAGATCGCAATCTGGATTCGTTTTTGTTTTAAACGGTGCTGCTGTCAGCTGGAGAAGCTCAAAGCAAGAGACCGTTGCCGACTCAACTACAGAATCTGAGTATATTGCAGCAAGTGAGGCTGCAAAAGAGGCTGTTTGGATTAGAAATTTCATTTCTGGATTAGGAGTGGTCCCAAGCATCCTAGATCCATTAGAAATTTATTGTGACAACAACGGGGCCATTGCACAGGCCAAGGAGCCCCGGTCACATCAGAAATCCAAACACATACTCAGGAGGTACCACCTGATCAGAGAAATCATTGATCGTGGGGATGTCAAGGTCAGCAAGATAGCAAGTGAAGACAATGTAGCAAATCCTTTGACGAAACAGTTGCGTCCAAATCTGCACGAAGCTCATTTGAGAGCATTCGGTCTTAGGGCTATGCCCAATTGGGACTAGTGCTAGTGGGAGATTGTTAGTGTAAGCCCTAGCCCCAATACATTGTAATAAAACACTTTAGTTAATAAATGAGGCATTTGTTTTATCCATTGTATTCCTGTGCATGTCAATTGATAGAACTATCCAAGAATGTCGTTTCAGTTTAAGTTATCATGTGTGAGGCACATGGTTGTAAGACCTTGAAACAAATGAGACTTCATTCTAAATATCCCTAGTCAGTCATTGTTATGGGAATAACAAATGAATTAAGACTAGTATGCTCTCTCTGATTAGTTGAGTTCTGTCTTACGGATCATAAGGACAATAGTGTCAATCAGAGATCATAGATACATGTTTGTAACATGGTATTTGGATACGATCCACACATGAGAACACTACATGGTATAAGTCATAAGTGTTCCTCATATGCAAGTTTTGTATCGGAGTTCTTAGACCTAAAATCTCTATGAAACTCTTTATGAATTACTGTGTACTTTGACATACACCTAACGTGCTCGTAACTGAGTGACAAGTATGGGTATGCTTGGGTATGCATTGATTCATGTTAGAGAGCATGAGAGAAGTGAAGGGATTACCCCTCTTTAATAAGAGAGAAAATATCATCGGCCACTTGATCAGTGAACTGAGAAGTGTATGGCCATACCGAGATGAAATAATGAGTAACCATTATTTATCTGAGAGTTCAGTGTCACTGGAATATCAAGAAAGGAATTAACTTACATATAAGGATGACTAGTTCCATGCCTTATATTAATTCTGATATTTATGGGTAAGGGACTATATAAAATTGCATTAGGTCACTAAATGCCAATTGCATTTTCATTTAATTTGGAATGCTATAATATCTTGCTAGAGAATATATATAGCCTTTGAATTAATTCTCAATTCATTGCCAATATTAAATGGACCTATAGGATCGCACACAAAGCATTGGGCTTAAAATATTTAAATAATGTATTGGGCATTAATTTGGGCTTTTAATTAAGTCAAATTAATGTATATGTAATGGGTATTTAATTGCTAATGGACCTTGGTCCATGAGAGAGAATTTCGGCCCATAAGGTTTAATATCAATTAGTTAATTATGTTAATTAAGTTAATTGATTATTAAATCCGAATTTGAACTCTAAATTCAAAAGGGTTTAAATTAATATTTGTTACTTATCTCTAGGAAGTGTTTAAGGTTGAATATACTATCTTAAGGTAGTAGAATTCAATTGAATGACTTGCCATAGGATGAGTATACGGATGGGAAAGAAAGAGACCTAATTTTGGTGGCTAGGTTTTTGCGTGAAACTCTCTCTCTCTCTCTCATTTTTTCTTGGCCGAAATTCACAAGGAGAAGGATTCTTCTTTGCTTGCTTGTGATTTTGAGTATTCTTTACACATAGTAGAAGGACAAGATCAAGTCTTGTGGCTTCAAACTAATTCCATTACACAATACATATTTAGTAAGCTAGCACTTTCGGTTTTGAGCCGTCTTTGCGAGTGTGTGTGTGAGAATAGAGAGGAGTGGCGAAAAAGGCTGTTCCTTGGCATTGGTGGTGAACATCTAAGGTGGACAAGATCATCCAAATTGCTGGTCATCATCAAATCTAATTTGAAAGGCATCTAAAGTTGTAAGTTATTAAAACCCTAAAATTGCATGTTTCCGATTCTTGTCATGGAATTGTTTGGCATGTATGATCAAATTTTTTTTTGTTTTCCGCTGCGTGATCATCATACACATACCATGACAAATTTCAACACGAAAGCACCCATTGAAAGAAGGGGATTTGGTCTTTAAGATGATGAGGCCGGGAGTGCCGGACATACGAGGAAAATTCAGGCCAACCTGCGAAGGTCCGTTCATTGTGAAAAAGTTGCTAACAAAGGGAGCAGCAATCTTGGCAGACAGCGATGGGAATGAGTTTAAAGACCCGGTCAATGTCGATAGACTAAAAAGGTTCCATGGCTAAAGACTAGAAAATAAAAAGAAGAGAATAAATGTCCCGCAGGTCGAAAACCGAAAAAAGGCTGCCTTGCTAAAATTGGGTGCCCTGTCAGGGTGAAAATCGAAAAAAGGCATCCTGGGCAAAAATTAAGGGCTGAGAGAAAATGTTCAATCGAGAAAACCCGAGAGGGCTGATTGATAACAGGAGTTTGATGCTTACAAGATCTATTCTAAGATTAGGTGTGGTTTTTTGTTTTTGATTTCTGTCAAATGAAGATCTTGTATGATGAAATCATATAGAAATGTACTCAATTTTGCAGTGAATAAAGATTACAGTTCGCATTTTCATTGGCTTTTAGTTCTGCCTTAAAAATATATTATCTATTTATCTAATGACTGTCGCCTTTTTTATTTTGTCAAAAGGTGCCTAAGCAGATATGTGCTATTCATTCTTAATGAAGCTTTTGATAATAGCCTTATCTTGCAGTTCCTTCAAAAAAAAAAAAGGCCGTTCGAGATGAAAACCGTAACTGGCTCTCTAAGCAAAAGTTAGGCCAAGGGTAGGGTGAAAACCTGGAAATAGGCAGTTTGCTCTACAAAAAAAAATAAATATAAATATAAAATAAACAAAAGCCGCTGGATTGGGTTGGGTCCATTCTAGACAAAAATTAGGCAAAGGGTTGTGTGAAAATCCCCTAAGGGACGCATTTCCCGCAAAGAAAAGCTAGTGTGAAAATCCACAAGGGACGCACTACCTTTAAAACAATGACGTTCAATGCCTGGAGCAATAGGGCGACGTTACTTCAGATAATCCTATTTCAATCAGTTAACACACAACACAGAACATGAATCCCGAGTAAATGATCATTGACCAGGGGGGCAAAGGATATACACCGGACGTCTCTTTCAGAAAACTTGTCGACGATCCTCAGGATTCAGGGGGCATGGTAGAGCAGACAAGCTATAACTTCAGCAAACCTTGGACCACCTAGGGCACAATCTATACATTTTTGCAAGCATTTTCATTCCATATCATACACACGTGATTTCTTGTATATTCCTATGCATACAATCTTGCAAGAGAAATCGGCGGGGAACACCAACAAAAGCCGAGTGACGACACCAGTCCAAGCATCTAAAGGAGCACAGCTCAAAAATTCACAGCGGTTAGCACGATGGCGGCACTACCCACAAGAGGTTAGCACGACCACGGCACTACCGATTCACAGTGGTTAGCACGATGGCGGCACTACCCACAAGAGGTTAGCACGACCACGGCACTACCGATTCACAGCGGTTAGCACGATGGCGGCACTACCCACAAGAGGTTGGCACGACCATGGCACTACCAATTCACAGCGGTTAGCACGATGGCGGCACTACCCACAAGAGGTTAGCACAACCACGGCACTACCAATTCACAGCAGTTAGCACGATGGCGGCACTACCCAAAAGAGGTTGGCACGACCACGACACTACCAATTCACAGCAGTTAGCACGATGGCGGCATTACCCACAAGAGGTTAGCACAACCACGACGTCACCAGTTACAACCAAAAGACAGCCTGCCTATAACACGGCAACAATAGTCATCATAACTCCGTCCAGCAGGAAGATCGCCGCTTCAGGTACGCATTTCATTCCTTTTCCTGAATTTTGGCTCACCTAGGCACCCACACACTAGCCTCCCCAAAATTGGGGGCAACTGTAGACACCGGGTTCCGAGTAGCCTTGATCAAGATTACCCAATAATGAAATTAAATGTGCCGATTAATAGGCAAAAAGAATGAAAGTTGGAAGTGATAATTTTCTTGTCGTTTTGATTTGTTAGGAATGAATAAAAATGTATTTTAAAAATATTTTAAATATGTTTTAAAAATTATTTTGGGATAAAAAGTTAGTTTTTAAATTATTGTGTTTTCATAGGAATTTAAAAAAAAAAATCGTTCTTCGAGCACGGCTGTGCTTTGCGCTGCACAGCGTGAGCACACGCGAAAGCACAGCTGTGCTTTTCTCGAAAGCACAGCTGTGCTTTTCAGTGCAGTGCGCCCCCTGACGCCCCATTTCGCTATTTTTCCGTTTTTTTGTCATAATTTCTTCATTTTAAATGCTTTTTAACTCATTTTTTTTGTATAATTCAATTCTAAAATCCTTCTATCTTCCAACTCTCCAAATTCAGTTGTTTTTTTGAGTTATTGGAATTAAATTAATTTAATTTCTTTAATTAAAAAATCAGAATTTTTGGGGAAATAAAAAGGATTTTGGAGAGAGAATTAGGGGGGATTTTCTTTAGAAAAGATTTTTTTTCTTCTTCTCTCTTTTCTCAACCAAATTCTCTCAATTTCTAAAGGAATTTCCAGCAATTCTTGAGACAAAAAATAACAATTTTTGTTCTTGAGAATTTTTCTTATTTTCAATTGACAACTTTTTACTTTAAGACAAATAAACTAATTGTTTGTTTCTGAGTAAAATTTATCTTTCAATATTTTATTTTTTCTTCTAATCATATTTTTTTTCAAATCAAGACAAGGAATTGGATCATCTACCTTCATTTCTTGAAGATCAATTTTGAGGGTAAACATTCTTGGCTTAATTTCTTAGTTTGATTTTTAATTTCATTTCTTTTTTATTTAATTAATTAACATGTAAATTTTTTTAGTTCTATCATTTTATTCTTCTTTTTATTCTTTTGCTTTTATTCAATTGATTATCATGTAAATTATTTTAGATCTATTATTTAATTGTTCATATTTTTACTTCTTATTTCTTTTTTTTTTGTTTAATTTGTCCATATCATTATTTCTTATTTTTATTTCTCATTTAGTTGTTCATGTTCATATTATTGTCATTTTTTTTAGTTCATATATATTATTAGTATCATCATTTAACATGTTTTATCATAATTGGCTTATTTTATTTTCATGTTATTCTTCTATTTTTAATTGGATTGTTCATCTTCTTTGATTATTATTATTATTATTATTATTATTATTATTATTATTATTATTATTATTATTATTATTATTATTATTAAGTTATTTGATTGTTCATATTCTATGGTATTATTATGTTATTATTATTATTGTAGTTATTACCATCATTAGTATTATTATTATTATCCTTGTTCTTGTTTATTTTTATTATTACTATTATTATTTATTTCTTATACATGCTGATTTTTATTATTACCTTTGCTTTTTATACATGTTGGATATTGTTGTTGTTATTTTATATTTTTACACATGCTGAATTTTATGTTTGCATTTTCTATTCATGTTTTTTATGCGTGTTGAATTCTATTATCATTATTTTATATTTTATATGCATGTTAAATTGTTAATTTGTTAAATTGCATATTTTTATTATGTCATTTTAATTGGTTTGTCATACATGATGCTTTTTTATTTGCTTTATTTTTATAGTATGTTTAACTCATTTTTATTCCTAACATTGCTTTTATTTGTTTCTTTTATTTCAACACTTATTTTTTATGTGTGAGTCTTTTCCATACCAAGTGGGAACCCATGAAGATTTGAAGATCCATTTGGATGTTGTCAATTTTTATTGTTTTTATTATTTTGCTTACATTATTTTATTTTTATTATGTAATTTGTAATAATAAATTTATTTTTATGCACGTTAATTAAAAAATCACAAAAATATTTATATTAATTAATTTGATTTATTTTCTAAATAAAAATGGGACCAATGTCCTAGCTTTCCATTCAAAATAAATTGACACTTTACAAAGTGTTTTCTTTAATTATGCATGAGAGGACCAATGTCCTTATTTTTAATAAATAACCCGATTTATGCATGAGTTGTATTTTATTTACAAATGGGGGTTGTATTCCGCCCCTAGTTTTATTGTAATTTATTTTGCTTTCATTTATTTTATTTACCGCTTTATTTATATGTTTGATATGCGTTTACTTAAATTGCATTAAAAATTGAATGAGAAATGGGATGAAATACTAAAATCAAAACTTGATTATAAACTTAGCCAAGGTATGAATAAATGGGGAGTCCCGAACTTTCTCTGCTCTTTGGGCTCAACGATTACAATCCTAGGCTCCAGGGGGTAGAGGCTGAGATCTCCAAAATCTCTCTGGTTAGCCCAAGATGGATATGTATGCGCCGTCTTAGGCTCGAGGAGGCTAGACGACCATTCCCAATGTTCTATTGGGTGGCGACTCCAAGAAACCTCTTTGTTGCCCAAAATAGACGCAGCTTGTAAATACTTTACAAGTTTTTATGAACCTCTCCCGATCGCCCTAAGGCGGGCTTCCGGGAGGCATTCGAGGTTCGGCGCACGTCACACTAGGCAAAGCACATTAGAAGCAATTAAAAGGATACTTATATATCTTAAAAGTACTACAGACTATTCTCTCTATTATCAAGAAAATGATCTGCATTGAGAGAATACAGAGACGTTAATTGGGCAGGAGAAGTGGATGAGAGGAAATCCACTCCAGGTTTCATTTTATTTTTTGGCAAGAGTGCCATCTCGTGGAGTAACAAGAATTAAACCTGTGTAGCCCTATCAATAGTGGAAGTTGAATTTGTCACTTCCTTAATTGGAGTAAAGGAGACAATTTGGCTTAAATGGTTTGTGAGCCATTTAAGAGTAGCTGTCTCAAAGGTATCAGTGACAGTCTATAGTGACAGTCAGTCATTGATAGCTTATAATAGAGCTAAGCATATCAACATTAAGTATCTATATACGGGAGATATTATTGCACAAGGAGAGATGTGAAGTTACAGTACGTTTCTATGCATCCATATCTATAGACACCAGGTCCCAAGCAGCATAGATCAGGATTACCCAATGATGACCTTAAGTGTGCCGATTTATAGGCAAAAATGAAAGTTGGAAGTGATGATTTCCTTGTCGAATTTGATTTATTAAAACTAAATAAAAATGTATTTTAAAAATATTTTAAAAATATTTTAAAAATATTTTAAAAAATTATTTTGAGACAAAAAGGGAATGTTTTGAAATTATAGTATTTTAGCAAAAATTTAAAACAAAAAAATTCGCGAGTGTTGGGGGTGTGGCAGTGCCCCAACGCGCAGGCGGAGTGCGCGCAGTGCCTAGCGCCCGCTGCTGCGAGAGCAACGCGCTGGGCGTCGCGCGCGCTGGGCGCAGCGACGCCAATCGGGCGTGCCGACTGGCGTCGCTCCCCCCTTGGCGCGCGCTCCTCGCCCAATTCTGCCATTTATCCATTTTTTGGCCTAAAAAATGGTTTTTTCTTCATTTTTTTGTGAAATTTAATTCTAAAACTTTTTGAATTCCAAACTCTTCAAATTCATCAGTTTTTTGTGGTTATTGAAATTAAATAATTTTAATTTAATTTAATAAAAATCTGATTTTATGGGGAGGTATAAAATCATTTTTGGAGAGAGAATTATGGGGGGATTTTCTTTAGAGAAAAATTATTTTCTTCTTCTTTCTTTTCAAGAACAAATTCTCTCAACTTTCTAAAAGATTTTCCTAGGATAATTCTCAAAGCAAAAAGAGCAAATGTTGTTCTTGGGAATTTTCTTCCTTTTTATTTAACAATTTTTAGCTTGAGACAAATAAATTAATTATTTGTTTTTAAGTTAAAATTTCTTTTCAATTTTATTTTTCTAATATTATTTCTACAAATCAAGACAAGGAATTGTATTATTTATCTTCATTTCATCAAGCTAAATTTTGAGAGTAAGCATTCCTGGCTTAATTTTTAATTCTATTTTTATTTACAGTTAAATAGTTATCATGTAAATTCTTTTAGATCTATTATTTTTTGCTTCTTATTTCTTGTGTTCTTATTTAATTGTTCATATTATTATTATTATTATTATTATTATTATTATTATTATTATTATTATTATTATTATTATTATTATTATTATTATTATTATTATCCTTTTGTTCTTTATTTGATTATTCATCTTTTGTTTCTATTTTTATGATTATCATTATTATCATTATTGTTCATATATTATTATTGTTATTTTTATTGGTATTATTATTTGTCATGTTTTAATATGTTATATTTATATTTATTTCTTGTTATTCTTGCATGTTTATTTGATTGTTCATATTTCTTGGTTGTTATTGTGTTTTATCATCATCATCATCATCATCATCATCATCATCATTATTATTATTATTATTATTATTATTATTATTATTATTATTATTATTATTATTATTGTGATTTATCATCCTAAGTATTATTATTATTATTATTATTATTATTATTATTATTATTATTATTATTATTATTATCATTATTTGTATTATTATTATTATTATTATTATTATTATTATTATTATTATCATTATTACTACTACTACTACTACTACTACTATCGTTATTATTATTTTTATTACCCTTGTTTGTTGTTATAACTTGTTACTACTATTATTGTTATTATTATTTTATACTTTTTCATGCATGTTGAATCGTTGAATTGTTAATTTGTTAAGTTGCATATTTTTATTATGTCATTTAATTAACTTGTCACACATGATGCATTTTTTATTTGCTTTATTTAGTTTTTTTATGTTGTATATTTAAATTCATTTTTTTTATTACTAATGTCACTTTTATTTGTCTTTTTTATTTCAATACTTATATTTTCATGTGTGAGTTTTTTCCAATGGCAAGTGGGAGCCCATGGAGATTTGAAGATACCATTTGGGAGTTAATTTGTCATTTTTATTTTTTTTCATTATTTTGGATTTATTTATTTTATCCTGTAATTTGTAATAAGTTTACTTTTTACTTTTTTTGCACGTTAATTAAAAATCACAAACTATTTCTATTAAATTAACTTGGAACTTTTTCTAATAAAATGGGACCAATGTCCTAGTTTTTTTACACCCAAATAAACCATCACCTTTAACACATATTTTTTAAGTGCATGCGAGGACCAATGTCCTCATCTTTAATAAATAGCCCGTTTTATGTATGATTTGTATTTTATTTACAATGGGGGTTGTATTCCGCCCCTAGCTTTGTTGTAATTTATTGTACTTTTATTTACTTTATTTACCGCTTTCATTATGTGATTGACATGCGCATTAAATTACTGCATTTGAATTGAATGAGAAATGGGATGAAACGCTAAATTAAAAACTCAATTATAACTTTAATCAAGGTATGATAAATGGGAAGTCCCGAACCTTCTCTGGTCTTGGGCTCAACGAGGCGAGAGGGCCATCTCAATGTTCTATTGGGGTGGGGCCTCCAAGACATATCTTATGTCCCAAAAAAGGCCGAACTTGCATAGTCCTAAGCTCCAGGAGGCTAGAGGGCCATCCTAATGTTCTATTAGGATGGGGCCTCCAAGACCCCTCTTGCTTGCCCAAAATGGACATAGCAGCGCTGTCTAAGGCTCACTGAGGCTAGACGACCTTTTTCAAAGTTCTATTGGATGGCGACTCCAAGAAACTCCCTTGTTGCCAAAAATAGACGCACTTGTAATTTCTTACAAGTTTTATGAACCTCTCTCGAAAGCCCTAAAAGCGGGCGTTCGAGGCACCCCGGGGTTCGGCGTGCGTCACAGTGGCGACCCCACTGGGGATCATACTCCAGACTTTGCTTCGAAAGTACCTTGGTTAAAATTTGCAATTGAGTTTTAGTTTAAAAATTTTCATCCTTTTTCGAAATTGCATTGTATCCATGCTAGAGCCTTAGATTATGCTAGTTTGGTCCCTTTTCTAGCCCTAGTGCATTCCTGAAGCACGACCCTACGTTCACTCAATGTGGAGAAGTGTTAAGGATAATCACCAGCCCAAGCCTCGTACCTTATGGTATATCAAATGGAGACCCAATTGGTCATTATACTCGTGATGAGCTAGACCCGTTGGCAAGGACCATGCTTGGGTAGCCCTAAAGTATCATCACCTTTGACCAAAGCTCATGTAATGGCAATAGATACTTCCACTAGGTGAAATGTACCATAATACCATACTTGCTATGTGGGCCGTCATATATTGAACAAAATTAGCTAAATTAAATGGTCTTTATCAAAGGATTTCATGCCCCGGTGGGCCCATTTTAATTTTGTTGAATTGTTTAAATACATAATGGCCAAACACCCATACGTATGTACATTAGGCAAGAGATGTTATGCTGCCGATTTTTGACCGTGCACCATTTGCGTCCATTGGGTTCCCTGTTAATCCGTGGATCAAGCCCCCCTAGGAAAGAGAACGTACGACCTCGTGTGTGGGAGTGATAAGGTTGGAAGGATCTATCTACTTGCCTGTGGTTGTGGATGCTGCATAGCATGCTCATGCATTATAATGGCCGAAAATGTACCCTAGTTGTAAATGTGGTTTAACTTGGGGTGTGTGTGAATTAATTGTGTGATTTAAGACTTGATTGAAATAAAAGTAAGGACCTAATTGAGAAACCAAAGAAAGTTAAGTGGCTAAGCTGTAAGTTTTGCATGATTAAAGTTAATTGAGGATTAGTTACCTTAATTATTAGTTAATTAAGTAAAGTGGAGGGCAGACTTTGAGGTGGATTACGTATGGCATTTCCTTATGCTACCACATCCTTTAAGTGCATGCATATAAAATGATTTGAAGAGAGAGAAAAGGGCCACTAATTGCATGTTTTCAACCATTTCTGTATCTTCTTCTTTCTTCCATTTTCGTGAGGTTCCTTAGAGTTCTCATATTAATTCTATGCATATTGCTAAGTGAAATAAGAATTGAATTGATAAGATTGAAAGGTAAGTGGTCAACTACTTGTTCTACCTTCTTTTCTTTCTGGTTTTGGTTTGATTTGAATTAAGGATTAACGATTGTGTCCAATTCTGGAAATTGGAATGGTTTATAGAGAAAGGTGCAAAGAAGGACAAGGGAAAGGTAAAAATCGAAGAAGCTAGTGGTCAGTGAACGTTAGGAGCATAGGCGACGAGGTTTGGGAACTAACCCTATGAGTGTATTGGCATGTTTTGTATAATTTGACCAAGCATGAACTAAATAGTTGTAGAAATCCTTAATGATGTGAATGAACAAGTTGTTTAGGCTTAATAGGTTATGAAACTAATGTTGTGTTCATGACAATTTAAGTGGAATGTTAAGTATTGAGCTATGTAGTGTGACATGTGAATGGTGTGAAAGTGATTGTGATTTGTGTTCAATTGATTGTGAATGGCTTGATTGAAATCAGGTATGTGTTGATTGTTGTTGTGGTTAAATGAATTGGTTTGAATGACAAAAAGGAAATGAGTTTTGAGGTCTTGAAAGTGATATGAGAGTTGAGACAGGGAGCACAGTTGTGTTTTGGTAAAACACAGCTGTGTTATAGTGTTTATGCATAGGTCACGGTGACAACCAAAGAGATTGCCACTGTGAGGTATGCAAGAACTACATTCTGCCTGGCTGAGTTTGGCATGTCATGGTGACAACCAAAATGATTGTGACCGTGAGGTGCCAAAGTGTGCATTTTGCCCGCAAGTATGTAGTATCTCACGGTGGCAACCAAATTGGTTGTGACCGTGAGATACCTCATTTTGCATTCTGTTTCGAGAGTGCTTGGTATGTCATGGTGGCAACCAAATTGGTTATGACCGTGAGGTACCTTGGCCTGCATTCTGTTTTGAAAGACCTCAGTATGTCACAGTGACAACCAAATTGGTTGTGACCGTGAGGTACCCTGTTTTAGCAAGTAACCCTTATTTATTTTGGCTTGTTAATTGTGTGGCTTTTAATCAAGCTTGAGGCTATTTATAAGAGCATGATATCAAGACCATATGAAGCAAATATTCATGTAAATATGATGATTAAGAATGCTAATACATGTTGGTTAATGACTTGATTGCAAGATTATCCAAGAGTTGTAAGATGAGTAAAAGAATAATGTGGGTTGTTAATGTGTTGTTCATATGCGAAGTGAAGAATTTGGTATTGGTTTGTGTATGCACTATTGAATTTAATAACTATGAAATCAATAATGGAACTAATTAATTTTAGCCTGCGAGTCAAGTAGTGGATATTTAGGCATGCCTATAGGGTCAAGTGTTGCAGCCCAATGCGTCCGATTCCTTTGGAATCACAATGCGAAATAAATCCTTGCTAGATTCTTTAATGTTGAATATTGATCATATTGAGTTACTGTACCGTAGGGTACAAATGTATAAATGAGTATCCACGGATACAATGAAATTATAGTACCTCAGGGGTACCAATGTGATACCCGTTATCCGCGTCTTTGAATTGCAGGCAAACCTAAATATAAAGATAAAGATAAACTTAATGGTTAAGTTGATGTATGAATGCTTTGTATTTGACGAATCTATGTATACCTATGAATGCTTTTTAGATATGTGATTAAGTAATTGTATTTGCCAATCAATGCATGCTCTATTAAAATGTAAACTAGTGACAATGCTAAGAGTATAGTGATACATAAATGTTCTAGACTTGTAGGCCTGAGCATGATTCTAATATGATGCATGTGTAATATTAATGCTATGATTGAGCTTGTAGGTTATATATGTGTTCCCCACTAAGCGTTATCGCTTAGCACAGGTTCTTTCTGATCCGTGTAGGTTCAGGCGCGAGGTGATTTTGGAAGGACGAATCCGCATTAACAACAGTCAACACTAGGACTATATCTTTAGTGTAGGTTTTGGGGTTTAACTATGTGTTTGATTAAGATATGTAACATGTTATCTTTGGCATTAGAAAGATGTAAGCTGCTATAAATAAGTATTGTAAATCTAATGAAGGCCTGTATATATATGTAAGTATGTGAATATGTCGGATGGCATGAGGACTTATGGTATATGATGCATGAAAATGTCTGCTTAATGATGAAATTTTATTATTCAAATTGTTGGCATGAAATTGTGATAGAAAAGCATGCATGTGTGTCTATGTAGCGGATGGTGAAATGTGATTGTGTCTGTGTAACAGCCATTTCTGACTGCATTAGCGGAGCTAATCTAGTGGTCAAGAATGGGCATTACATGCATCGCGTGTCATTCATGCATTTTTAAAAAATATAAATATATGCATTTCATTTTTGTGTGTGTATATCCTTTTGTCTGCATATTATTTTTCACAGCACATATCATCCTATGTACAATTTTTTTCATGCATCGCATCGTATCATTGTAAATGTAACACCCCCTACCCATACGTAGGGGAACCCACCCGTGAGGGAGTGAGAACCCGTACGAGAAGGGGTGTCACACAACATACAAAATGGTACATACATACAACCGTATAATGTTAACATACATATAAACAGCGAAAAATTAAAACTTTAAAACCAAAAAATCATTCATTCATAGAATAACAATATTCAATTACATAACTATTCTGATACCAACATAATTACATCATTAAGATATACATAGCGGAAGCTTGACAAAACTACAATATACAAGAGAGATCACTATTACAAAATAATGATGATACAAAAAGAAACTATGCCCTATCAACAATTCCACTATGTTGGCTTGACTGGCAGTGACTCTCCCAAAAGCTATACACCTTTCGCACCTGCATGGGTGAAAACACCGTGCTAAGCGATAACGCTTAGTGGGGAAACAAACAACAATATATGGATGGCCATTCACAATGGTCTTCAAGGCAAACCACATACATAATGGCATACTGAATATTATAAGATATAATCACAATAGAATTCCATTCATATCCAATCAAAGGTTTAATAAACATATTCATATGCCAACAGATTCATATCCTCATATTAGAGTCATTCAGATTCAAATACTTATAATTGTACTCATACGGATTCACATACTTATAATCATATCAGAACAAATCATAACACCTGCTGACTCACAGTAGTGGATAACGAATTGACACGTAGCGGTACCTTACGGGTACGAATCAGGTAAACAATATCATATTTTCTCTTTTTAAAACATTTTACAAAGGGATCTTAAACAAGATTCGTACACGTAGAAGTTTGCGAGGAACTAAACGGGGACCTGAGCAGGGTCCAGAATAGTACAGAGGCTGCAGCAAAAGGACTCTTTTAGGCATGCCTAACTATCCACTAGACTGACTCTTGCAGGTCATGCATAATCCATTAAGTCACATTCAAGTATAACATGTTGTTTATAAAGGAGAATCATGAACTAAGATATGCATAACACATTCCGTATTCAAACACAACATCCAATATAATTAGATATAGCGAAAATACAATTTAACGATACTAGATACGTGAAATGACACTAAATAATACTTAAAAACAACACTAAACGAAAAGGGATAAAAAACGAAGAAAACCGAGGAACTTCAAAAATTGGAGGTAGAGACATTTTACACGGCGGTATGGCATTTCCTTACCGCTGTATAAGACATCTTACACGGGGGCAAGGCGAAACCATACCGCCATGTAACATGCCTCAAACAAAAGGGCAAAATGTTTACACGGCGGTATGGAAAAATCCATACCCCCGTGTAAAATGCACAGCTCAGAAATCTCACAAGGCAGAATGACTTTATACGGCGGGATGGGAAGTTCCTTACCACCGCGTAAAATCATGGCCAAGCATTTCTGGAGAAAAACTCACGATTCACACGGGGGTATGACATACCATACCGCCGTGTGGATTGACAGAAACCCAAAAATTCTCCAGATTTACGACCCACACTCACACCAAACTCAACATACCCAGAACTTAAGACATTCCAAACATCAATCCAACTCAAACTCACCTTCCCGAAGCTCATAAACTCAAAGGAACATGCATTAACATGCTTAAATCATCCAACCAAAACCGAAAACTCATAATCCAAAAACTTAATCAATTGCATATATAATCCAATAAAATCACAACCTAAACTTAATAACCCAACATACTCAAAACTCAAGACATATACACCATTATAACTTCATCAATCAAGCCAATTTCAAGAAATCAACAAAGAACACAATAATCATCAAAATGCACATAATTTCCCAAACCTGATACTCCTATGCTCCAATTCACTTGGCACCACTCCCACAAGCCTTCTCCTTTCCCTTGGGATTGCGAGGAGGCTCAACTAACAAACACACCCAAAAATCAAACAAACACTAACCCTAAATTAAACCCCAAACCAGCAAATTAAGAAGAGAAGAATGAAGAAGAAGAAGAACATGCAGTAAAACTTACCCAAGTAGAGTTGGAGAGATGATCTATTCCCACCAAAAATCACTTGAATCCAACTAGGGCACACTTAAGAAGAGAAAAGAAAGAAGAGGTAAAGAGGAGGAAGAGGAGCAACGGGAAAGAGAGATAACAATTACTGTGTTATTTTTCCTTTCCTTCTATTTAACTCCTTTCCTAAACTCTAGCCAAATGTCACCCTCTCATTGGTGGAAATTGACCACTTACACCCTACAAGAATGTAAGACACTACACCCAACACTATCCTCACTAATGCACACCCTACCAACATGTGAGCATGCACACACTAGGCCAACCCACATAATTCACAGACTACAACAATATGCTCATGCACACACACTAACACAACTCAATGCACATACACCCTACTAACATATATGCACCTACACAATATTACAACCCATAAAACATGCATTTTGCCCAAAATACCCTTGAAACATGCCAAAACACTCACACATGCACACATACACATGGCAAACATGGCTCAAACTATTAGGGGGGAAATGGGGTGTTACAACTCTCCCCTACTAACAAGAATTTTGTCCTCGAAATTCTCACCTGAACAGAACAAATGCGGATACTGAATCCTTATCGTCGCCTCTGGTTCCCAAGTCGCTTCCTCGACTCCGTGATGTTGCCAAAAAGCCTTGACAAAAGGGACTTGCTTGCTTCTCAACTGCCTCACTTCTCGAGCTACAATAACTTTCGGCTCTTCATCATAGAACTAATCCGGCTGAATCTGAACATCTTGAACTGACAATACATGTGACGGATCCGATCTATACCGACGAAGTATGGAAACAAAGAAGACGTCATGCATCTTAGCCAACTCCATCGGTAAAACCAACCTATAGGCTACCGGACCAACTCTATCCAGAATCTCAAAAGGTCCAGAATCTCAAACCGTAATATTTTCCTCGCCAAACCGTAATACTTTCCTCTAAGGTGAAACCTTAAGGAAAACTTTGTCCCTGACTTCAAACCGAATATCCTTTCTCTTCAGATTGGCATAGGACCTCTGCCTATCCTTAGCCACCTTCAAATTCTGCTGCACAACTCTGATCTTCTCTTCGGTATCTGTGACGTGCGCCGGAACCAGCAAGGCCCTCATTGAGCCCGCCTTTTAGGGCTCGAGGGATTGGGTCGCGTCATTTTCGATCATGGGCGCCATGAGACATCATAGGTGCATTCCTCTCAATAAAACATTGGGAAAAACCACCTAGCCTAATGACGCCTAAAGGCACCTTGAGGTGTTTTGGAGTCGCCACCCAAAAATTTGGGAGAGGTCTCTAACCTCGATGGTCTTAAACAAAAGACGGTGTTTGGAACTTTACTTTTATTAATGAGTTAAATTAAATTTCATAAATGAGTTTTAATGAAATGCGATTCCATTCCTCTCCTCACACGATCATGCATTGAAATTAAAGCGCATTTCATTCACATTGAAAAGCATCTAAATAAACAAATAAATAAATGAATAAATTATATTAGAAGAATAGAATTTGTCCCAAATACTTAAATTACAAGGGCCCAACATAAATAAATGAACACTTTAAAATAAATCATACATAAATCGGGTCATTTATTGAATTTTAGGAACATTGGTTCCTTTTATTGACTTACAAAATTAGAGAACTATTTTTTGGACATTTATTTGAAAATCGGGATGAGCGATCCCATTTTATAAAAATTAGTTCTCCATTTGATAGTGAGATTTTATTGGATAAAAAATAGGATATTGGTCCATTTTATTAATAAAAAATCCCAATTTTAATTATTATAAATAATTGTGATTTTTCATTATACGTGCAATTTTGAAATACGTTTTTACGTGCAACACGTAAGATAATACAACAGAAATAAATATTGAAATTAAGGATGCAAACCCAAGTTTTCGAAGGACTTAGTTCTCTCGATCCCCGATCCATTCGAATATATCGCTCAAGGCGAGGTAAGCACATTTTAAGGCAATTAAAAAGAACAACATAAAATAAAGTGTTAGTGAATTAAATCAAATCAATGATAAAATATAAACAAATAAATGATTGTATAAGTTAATTAAATAAATAATCAATCAAGTAAATAATGTACATAAGCAACTAATTGAATAAATTAATCGAATAAACAATTATTTAAGCAAATAATACAAATTAATTAAACAATTATTTAAATTATATAACAGTCGATTAAATTAATTAAATATATACAATCAATTATCACTACAAGAAAAAAGGCCTTTAAGGAGGGGAAATTCGGTCCCTAAAAGTAAAAATCCGGTCCCTAAAAGTCAATAGAGACCGGACTACCCGGTCGCCATACGGTCGCTACAGGCTCCGCCGCTAATGACTAAAAAGGACTGGATAACATCCGGTCGCTAAAATCTTTTAGTGACCGATAGTAAATACGGTCCCCAAAAATAATTAAGGACCAGATTTCCTGTCCTTAATAGCATATGATAATGACCAAAAACTTGGTCCTTAGAAGGTGCAATACGGTCATTAAAAAGATTTTAAGGACCGACCAAATACTGGTCGCTAAAAAGTATTAAGGACCGGTTTTCCCATCTTTAGTAAAAATAGAACAACTGGTTAACCAAGTTATTAGGGACCAAAAATTTGGTCCTTAAAAACTTTTAATGACCATATTTTTGCCCTGTATTTTCAAACATAAAATAAATGAATACAAAATAAATAGTATCATACTTTTATAGATAATTTATAATTCATTACAAATATAGAATTAGCATTCAAAAAAAATATGTATTGTTTATACAGCCCCGTTCTAGGAAAAAACAAAAAATCTCTATCTAGCCAACATTTCAATGTTTCTTCAAGTCTTCACAGTCAATGTTTGTCCTTCAATATTTTGTTCATTCTAAAAACTGCAAAAGAATATAAATAAATAAAAATGATTATGTCAGAAAAAAATATATAGATATGCTATAAATAATTGATTGAAACTATAAGTAATTTAAGGACAAACCTCAAAAAAATTCTAATTCCATCAAGTTTAACTGTATTCACTTCAAAAACTTAGCATATCAACCTCAAAAAAATTGTAATTCCACCAAGTGTAGATATATACACTTCAAAAAGCCAGCATATATAATAGGGGCTGCAAGATACGAGAACATAAATTATTTTTAAGGAATTATATACATAAAAAAATTAATTACCTTTCGAGCAATCTAATTGTTTACATTTTAAATATCAAAATTCTAATTATAAATTTTTTCAAATATTATAATTTTTTTAGTAGCTGTCCCTAAACACATTTCTAATTATAAATTTGAAAATTATCATTGCAAGTATCCAATCAATAAATCACTGGCAATTAGCATCAAATTATATAAATCTTAAAGAACCAAACTAAGAGAATGTCAAACAATATTTAAATCTACACACATATACATAAAGGAAAATATGCAATTAAATATGGCTGAGGCGTATCAATTTATTAAGTTAATGCAAATTTGGATTAACAAGTAAAATTGAATAATAATAATAATAAAAAAAGTCTTATTCTTTGGACCTTTATCATCTGCAGCATTCCTAATAATTGTGTTCCGAAACTCTCCAGATAGCAAGAAAAAGACATTTCAGGAGAGTCAGATAATCACTTTTTTGTTTATTGCTTAACTGAGTGAAAAATCATGGAATTAGTCACAAAGAAAAATAATTGAAGCTTTGCACAAAGTAATAAATTTAAGCTGCAAAAAACAGTTCATGATATCAATTCTTAGAAATTTAAGTCACACAAGAGCAGGTAAAAGGATGACAAAAATTCAATTCAACTCCCTTGAAATCAAACAGATCATAACCGAGCCTAGTAATTTAGAACTCATGCTCCTGTAAATCAGACAGTCACAAAAAGAAAAATCAAACAAACTAAGGCAATTACCTCAATACACAGACTAAGATAATCTTTAAAACACAAAAATAAAAGTTAACCTATATCTTCAGCTTCAACCCCAGTCAAACCCAAATTTTAAGCATAATTAAGCAAACTTTCTCTAGAATTAAACTCATAACCGCATATAGATGATCAGAACGAACTAAATAAACAATATCAGTCAAAATCGTCCCCGATCTACTAATTCAGCTTACAAAATCGAAAAAATATCATAAAATTCGCAATAATCCTAAAATATTTTTAAAAAATAACCTATATTCCAATTGGTACCATCCTTCAAACATGAAACCAAACATGCAAATCAGATCATTGCTAAAAAAATAAAATAAAAAAAATGAAATAAAGAATACTTGCGGATATACATAAAAACCTATATACTTGGTGCGG
Organism: Excoecaria cochinchinensis; assembly: GCA_947683425.1. NCBI lineage: Eukaryota > Viridiplantae > Streptophyta > Magnoliopsida > Malpighiales > Euphorbiaceae > Excoecaria > Excoecaria cochinchinensis. The sequence goes on from CANTUQ010000105.1 coordinate 4,610,045, forward strand.
TATGATTATCAACAGAGTCAAGGTGTATTCTATATAAACTATAAACACATCAATTCTAGAAATTTGATGTTTTTTAATTAATAATCATAAACAGAAATGAAGGGCACCAATTTTGGATTTTAACTTCATTCAAGTAATTATCAGAATTTCGGCATAGGGTTTTTTCTAATCATGCATACTCACATCTATCAACCAAAAATAAGCTTTCTATTCCATCAAGAACACACGATATATGCAAGAAATTATGCAGTTGAAAGACAAGAGGAAGCCCATATGACAAGATAAGAGTGTGCTCACCAATTAAGCAGAAGAAAAGAACAATCCATATAACCACTTGAACAGGTCGACTGTATTTCATTTGATACTGGGACCGTTGAAGCTGTCTCTGTATAACTCCATACCAGCCATTAATTTGCTTATCATAACATTCATCACAACCATTCAGGCAACTCTTACTCTTTTCATAACACGCATGAATGCCCTATAGTATGATTTAACAAGAATTTACTTGTAATAATCATTAAAAAAATTCAACATACAACGCAATTGACCAGTTCCATTGTGAGACCTAAAAAAATCTCACCTTGGTCAGCTGTGAAGCACGCAATGGCATTTTATCAGATTCTTGATTAATGTCCACTGCTTTCCATTTCCTAATGACATTCTTTTGCCAATTGATTTTTGAGGCATACTCGATGGAACTTGAAAGTGATGAAAAGCTAGGTAACTTTCTTGGGGTTTGCAAGGGCTGCCCATAAGAAGAATGCTGTTGAGAACCAACTTCAGGAACGGCAATTTTCCAAGCACCAATATCAGCACTAGCACTGGCTGATTGCCTATGCCCATGAGATTTCTCATCACTGCTCTCCTTGGGACCCCATCCAACTGAATTGTCTGAACTCCTTAAAAGATCGGTGATTAAATCTTTACCTGCGCCTTGTTGGTTGATGTCATCCCTGCTCTGATTTTTCAAAGCTGAACTATCTGCATATGCTGATGACCCCGCCCAAAACAAAGCAAGTTCATTACACTCGCCTTTATCTAGTCGAACCCAAGGCAATGACTTTTTGCCCTCAGGATGGGCAGATTCATGTAATGAACCTTCAATTTTCGAAATATGGTCCTCAATTGCACTAATAAATTCACAATGTCTGTCTCTTGATTCCTCACTAGAAGCTTTGACATAGCTCAACCCAACAGCCCGTTGGAACTCCTCTAACTGCATTTCCAGCCAGCAAAAGTATAATTATCAACTATAATTATGCCAAAAAGAACATTATGATATTTAGCACAAAAGTGGCCAAATACCTGCCATTTTGTGGTGCCAAGGGCAGTTCGTAGGTCACGGCGGATTTCGTCAGGATTCCACATGCTTGAAGCATCCCTCTTCGCATGCTTCCATGTTCTATATGTCGATTCCATCCTTCGGATAGCATACATAGAAATGATAACAAAAGATAAGCAACCAATTGAAACGAAAAAGATATAAGAACACGACATTAATTAGACCTTCACAAAATCAAACAAAACAAAACCAAACCAAACCGTCTCATTTCAAAGAAAAAACTACTGAAACAGCAAATGTGGCATCCGCTTCTAAAGGAAAACGCTGTGACCAGAAAATTTCTGTTGTTGCAACCAATTTCTAGAGGACAAAATCCGAATTTCTCATTTCTAGAATCTTGCCAATAGCGAAATGTACAAAAAATACAACGAAAATAGTACCTATCCGCTGATTCTTGAACTTCCTCCGCCGCAGGGAAAAAAGGATCCTTCTCCCACCGATCAAAACTTAACGCCATAATGCCCGCAAGTCAAATTAAATTAACTCACAGCAAATTGACAAAAGATTCAAAATGTAGTAAGGCAAATTAAATTTTGTAAAAAAAAAAAAAGAACTACTTCCTAGATTTTGCCCTTATAAATCTCCCAATGATCTAAATTTTACAAAGTTTGTGAATCTCTGCTGTTGGAGTTCACAATTTAGGGTTTTTTTTTAAGTAAATAGATTTCAGCAATTTACTTTCTTAGTGTTTGTATGAGGGGATACTTCTAAACGGCAAAAGAAAAAGCAGGATGTGTTCCTGCGCGTTGTTCCTCGCATAGATTCACAAATAGGGACCAGATTTTTTAGTTTTTGCGACCATAAATTTTTCCCTTCGCTATTTGTTGGCCCAAAAATGAGAGTGGATGAAGGGGAAAAATTGCGGTCGCTATTATTATCTATTTAGGGACCGAAAATTTTTACCTTCATTAATTTTTGTCACTAATACCCCTTTTTCTTATAGTGTATGTCAAATAAAAATTAGTAATTAATTAAATCAATTAAATAAAGCAATAAAGATGAGTCAAGCAGTTAAGTGAATAATACAAACAACCAACAAACAAACTAAATAAATTATGCAAAAAGGATTTGACAATAATAATAATAATAATATAACATCTAAACAAATAAGTGAAATGAAGATGACGTGAATTAATAATCAAATAAGTTAACTATTAAATGCATATTACACATGAATTAAGTAATTAAACAAATCGATGAAATCAATATGCAAATATGTGTGTGCTAATGGCCATGAGATGAAAACAAAAGGTGGGTCCTACGTGAGAAGAAGATAAATAAATGCAATGAGAAAAACACATGCATGCAAAAATGACAGTGGCCAACTTATGAGAGGAAATCATCCAAAAATATGATTTAATAATAATAAGAAACATATTAATATAAAATAACAATAATAATGATGATATTCAAATTAAACAAATTTAGTAAATTAATATGACACACAGATATGTTAACAAAATAAAAATGACAATAAACTGGAGTGTGTATAAAATGAACGAAATTAAATAATCAATCAAAAGAGAACAAAATACTTATAAATGATGAAAAATAAAATGAATAAACTAAGTGAATCACGTGGAAAGGATGGCTAAAGGACAAAAACCACTTTAGATTGGCCCAAAATTGAGGAAATGCAATGCAAAATGAAAGAATGTAGTGACAGTGTTCATCACATGCATGCAAAAACAAAACTAAACTGGAACAGGGGATGCCACCTTCCTTCTCAAGATGTGGGTTTTTCCATTTTAATCTCCAGAAATTAATACAAATCCTTAAATCATACCGAAAATCATCTAGAAAATAATCATCGAACAATAATGAACAAGAATGAAAGCATAAAACATGAAGTTATGAAATCAAAAATGAAAAATCTAAAAACAGAGGAGTAAGGAAGACAATGAATAGTAAAATTTTCATTTATGCACAAATGGTCATTTTTTCATGATTTAAATGGATTTTCAATTACTTATGAATGGAACAATCACAAAAATGCAAGAATGATTAATTTACCAACTAAAACCATGAGATCTAAAAAACAGAAAAAACAAAGCTAAGAAACAGAATGCAAGAAGTTAACAATGTTAATAATGATAAGAAGATTGGTAATGAAATAATGCAAGCACATGAATGAATAAATGAATAAGTAAAGAACTAAACTCAATAGGTGTCTGCATGTGTATGCTAGAGGGAAATACTAGATTAAACTAAAAACATGCGAAATGCACCAACAAAGAAAACAACGATGCTGACCTGCACAAAGTGAAGAGAAATAAGCAAAAGAGAAAATATACGGTATGCATAAGATGGGATTTTGGCCAAGGGAACAGCAAGTAAAGCCTCACATCATGTAAAAAAAATCTTTGAAACCATCTATCCAATAGACGAAAGCATGAACAACTTTATAAAACTCAGAAATAAGAACATACACAATAAGGAAAATGGGACCACTGCCCAGGGAAGAAGAAGATGAACAGCATATTTTTTTTGTTTTTGATTCTTCTTTATTTTAGCCCTTTTAAACTCATGAAAACATTTGCAAACACTAAATAAATCAAAAGTAAAAAGCATCAGATAATTATTAGATAACATTATCAACTAAAACCCAAGATTGAACAAATCAAAGATTAACTAAAAAAACATAGAGGTCTATATATCCGAACATGATTGCTGTATAGAACCGCAAGCTTTCGTTTATGTTACCTTCAAATTTGTGGCCTCTAGACCATGAGATATCCAAACACTTTCAGCTCTTTTTGAACTGGTTTTTAGCTCCCAATTTCTCCTTATCTTTTTCTCTTTCTCTTGCTTTTGGGTCCCTTTTCTTTCTTGGGTCTGCTCTCTCTTTCTCTCTCTCTCTCTTTTTCTTCTTCTTGGTCTTTCCCTCTTGGCGGCTCTCCCCTATTCTCCTTCTATTTTTTCTTGTTTCTGCCGCCCCCCTCTCTTAGGTCTAAGTTAGTTACCTTTTATATTCTAATCTTTTAGGTAAGTTGCCCTAAATGCCCTCTTATTTACTGCTTCTTCTTACCCTCTTTTCTATCTTAAATTATTTTTATTTTACTAATTCTCATATATTCTAATTAATTAGTCTCTATACTTACCTTCTAGTTTATTTTCTCTTTAATTTAACTATCCTATAATATCAATTAATTAAATTAACCTAATTTTACTTTTAATCTTTTAATTTTTATATTTTATATATATATTTTTTTATATATACATATTTTAGAAATTATTAAGATTTGCCTAAAAAAATCCTGCTGAAACCCCCAGTCCATAGAGAGCCAAAGTGCTTTCTTTCTCTATCTATTTTTCAATAAATATTATCATCATTAGGTAACCTTGGTCTGAGCTGCCTCAGGACCCAGTGTCTACAGTTGCCCCCAGTTTTGGGAAACTTAGTGCCTGGGTGCCTAAGTAAGCCAAAACTCAAAGAAAAAGAAAAGAGACACACACCTGAGGTAGATGTCTCCTTGAATTGGGTAGTGTTGGTGGTCGCCAAGTTGTGGGCGTGTTATCTTTTGTTGAATCAGTAGTGTCGTGATCGTGCAAACCCTCCGTGGAGTGGTAGTGCCGTCATCGTGCAAACCTTTCTGAAGTGGTAGTGCCGTGGTCGTGCAAACCTTCCGTAGAATGGTAGTGCCGTCATCGTGCTAACCCTTCTGTGATTTGAAGTGGTAGTGCCGTGGTCGTGCTAACCCTCCTTAGAGTAGTAGTGCCGCCATCGTGCTAACCCTTCTGTGATTTGAAGTGATAGTGTCGTGGTCGTGCTAACCCTCCTTAGAGTAGTAGTGCCACTATTGTGCTAACCCTTCTGTGATTTGAAGTGGTAATGCCGTGGTCGTGCTAACCCTCCGTAGAGTGGTAGTGCCGCCATCGTGCTAACCCTTCTGTGATTTGAAGTGGTAGTGCCGTGGTCGTGCTAACCCTCCTTAGAGTAGTAGTGCCGCCATCGTGTGCTAACCCTTCTTGGATTTGAAGTGGTAGTGCCGTGGTCGTGCTAACCCTCCTTAGAGTAGTAGTGCCGCCATCGTGCTAACCCTTCTGTGATTTGAAGTGGTAGTGCAGTGGTCTTGCAAACCTTCCATAGAATGGTAATGCCGCCATCGTACAAACCGTTGCGAAGTGGTAGTGCCGTGGTCGTGCTAACCCTCCTTAGAGTAGTAGTGCCGCCATCGTGCTAACCCTTCTGTGATTTGAAGTGGTTGCCCCCTAAGAGGTCTTTGGTTGAATTCAGCCCCCGGAGAGGTCTTGGGTTAGTTGCCCCCTGGGGGTCTTTATTTGCCTCTTGAGAGGGCTTAGAATTTGCCTCTTGAGAGGGTTTCAGAAACGTCGACAAGACTGATGTACACCATCTAGTAAGCGCTGGGCACAATGTATGCATGGAATGCATGTCAAAAGCTATGCATGTATGAAATGACATGCGAAGTTATGCATGTGTGAAATTTAAGCACATAATTATTCATATGAAATATTACACATATGCACGAAGCTATAACTGTGGGATGCTTGGAATGCAACATGAGACAACTGTAAGGAGTTATGTATGTGAAGTGTGTACTGTGCGTACTATGAATGTACTAGGAACATGAAATGCATGCAGGGAATTACGCATATGACGTATATGCCACATTCACGTGCATGGCTTGTATACATGTAAAAGATTATGAAATGTGTGCAAATAATCATATTCTGTAAAATGCTTGCAAATGATCATGAATGAGAAACATATGCAAAGGATCAGGCATGAGAAATATATGCTATGCAAAATATATACAAATGATCACGCATGTGACGAGGGTAAAGAGTCATTCACTGGTATAGACATGAAGAATCATATGCAAAGATAGGTGGAAAGTCATTATGTACATGAAGGCTATGTAAAGAATTGAGTGTGTGATGTGTGCATTGATAACTATGCAGAAAAAATCATATGTATGTCTGCATGCGAAAGATGTGCATGTGATATATATGCAAAGGATATGTCCACAAAATGCGTGAAAATAATTGATTATAAAAATGAAGGTTAAAGAGTTATGTATGCAAAAGTATCAATGAAATATGCTCGCTAAAGATCTTATGCCAAAACACATGCACCAAGAATTATACATGTAAAACTATTTTATAAGAATGTTTGATACAGTTATGTGTAAAAACATTTGTAAAAAGCATATGTACAAAGAATATTACTGGGAGTATATACAAAGTATCACTTTCATGAGTGGCATTAAGAAGTACCCCAAGATTATAAAATGAGTGCAACCTATTAGGTACCTCAAACTCGAGTTTCTATCTGCCTTTGAGCATACTGAATGAACCACATTCTCAACTGATTCAATCTCAGTAAAAGAATTCGGGAGTCATTCCCAATGAAGGGCAAGAAGATAAATATGTAGACATCAAGGTTTACTAAACCAACATGTAAATACAAGGCATACCACGCAATCTCTGTGTGCATGTGCAAAAGGCCAAAACAAAATTTTTCATTTTTCAAAAGCAAATTCTAGATGCAATGTCAAGGACAGGACTCAACTCGAATGTATAAATACACTCATGGCTTCTCGCTTGAAACTCAAGAAACACCATATGCCTCTTCCTACGTACCAAACCTTATTAGAAGGTAATCTTCGTTAATTAGATAAGGCCAAATCAAGAATCAATAGGTCTTACTTTGGTTGTAACGTTAGGCTCAGGTAGATGGTTATCAAAAGAGGATCAGGTCGCTAGAGAAAAATGGCCACAACGTTAATTCGACGGATGAAAGCACCATTCTCAACCCAAATTGTATACTGTCCAGATATTCTTGAATTTGGATTTGGTAACACTCTGACTTATCAAGCTCAATATAACAATTAAGCTAAGAAAGATAGGTACTGAATTCATCAAGGGGTATTATCCTAAGTTCTACTTTTCTTTCTTTCTTCATTTTTTTTTATTTTTTTTCTTTTATTTTTCTTCTTTTCTTTTCTTTTTTTTTTTCATTTCATTCATTTTTTTCTTCTTCTTTTCTTTTCTTTTTTTTTTTCATTTTATCTTCTTTTCTCATTTCTTTTTTTTATTTATTTTTTCCCTCTTCTTTTTTTTTTCACAAGTTTATGTCTCTAATTACACAAAAAGTTTATTGGTGATTTAAACCCCTTTCCCGAAGTGTAGCCCAAAAATTATCAATGATTGAAAATTCTTTTCTCAAGGGGTAAACTCATCCTTATCAGGGTTATTTCTGGTAACCCAAAAATTATCAATGGTCGAGATTCTCTCCTCGAAGTGTAAACCCACTTTCACCAGGATAATTTTTGGTAACCCCAAAAAATTATCGATGATTGAAATTCTCTTCTCGAAGTGTAAACTCACTTTCATCGGAGCAAGTTTTGATAGCCCAAAGAAATGACATAATGTACATCCATCCTTACTAGAACGGCCATTCTTCTAAGGGGAAGCCAAAATTATTTTAGGCAAAGGGTAATTTTAACGTGTGTAACAATAAATCAGTACGCATTTAGCATACCAAAATAAAGGTTCAACAGGGTAGCAAGCGATTGTAAAACGAGGGTAGGAAATGGTCATTTAGAGAGCTATACAAAGAAATGGTGTTTAAATCATTTTCTAGATTCAGCCTTATCCAGGGATCGCTTTGACGGGTAATAGGAAAGGTTCTAGTGCTCTTAGTGAGTTTTCATCCAATCCCCTAATTGCAACTAGTTTTTTTTTTTAGTTTGTTTTCAAAATAGGCCAAAAGTGCTAGGAATTTAGACATTACATTGTATAACCAAGTGTTTTCATGTGATCCAACAATTAAAGACTGAACATATCTACCCCTTGCTTAATTTAAAATGGAATGAAGCGCAGATTTCTAGAGTTAAGATCAAAACCATTCATAGTTGAGAACTACTTAGACAGATTCTGTAGCGCCCCAATACCCCTTGGGACGATATCGGAGTTGCCACAATGCATGCACATACAAAACACTCATACGGAAGCGAAGATAAAACCATACAATCACATGCAGTGGAATAATCGTCTTTAATATAACTAAAACATGCCAAAAAGTAAACTCTTATATTCATTTATATATTCAAAATGAAACTGTTCTTTTACATTATAACATTTACTTTACATTTATATTTCGTTTACATATCTTATACAAAATTGCTTTGCCAAATACATGTCCTATACAAAAGACGCTTTACATTTACATATGCCAAGCTATACAAAACGCTAGAACATGTATACAAAACTATGCCATATACAAAAAGACTTCAATATACTCCTAGTGGCCATGACCTTGCAGATGTGCAACCCTCCGAACCTGTAAACCTACACGGGAAAACACCCGTGCTAAGCGAAATCGCTTAGTGGGGATATCACATATAAAAGACTTCTAATGAAGTCACAAGCATAATCATTAAGCATATCATTAGACGATATGCCAATCATCTATAAGCATATAAGGATATAAGCATTTATCATACTTGCAACATACCAACATATAGTCATTCTGCTATATAACATATCTACTAATCTCATGTAACCTATATCATGTTCATGTTCTTCTAACTCTAATTATCAGCTCATGTAACATATAATATCATGTCATTGCATATCATGTCCATTTATTTACATATAAGCATAAAAGCATACTTATAGCATATCTTGTACAAATAGTAACTTCTCATATACATGTAAGCTCATATAAGTGTTTCAGATATACGATAGCCTTATACTTCTCTAGCCAAGTACTATAGCTTTTTAACATTTATACATCTCTTGTACATATAGACATCATTTCTTATACATATAACAATATCATCTCTTGTACATTTAACATCAATTCATATACTTTTACATTTTACATTTAGCCCATTGTCATAACATAAGTGGATACGGGTACATGTAGATACCAAGTAATGGTACCAAATCATCTAGAGACCATAGTCTCAAGCCATCTAGAGACCGTAGTCCCAAACATCTAGATACTTTAAGTATCAACATCTAGACATCCGTCGATGCCAAACATATAGACACCCGTCAGTGCCAAACATCTAGCAGCTGCAAATCATCTAACCCTTTATAGGCATGCCTATCTATCCACTTGTATGAGCATCTAAGGCTTATAACCATTATCCCATATCAAAACATGTATTGTCATTCATATACATTTACTTAAACCCATGCTAGTCATGTAATCTACTTTATATCTTACCATACATACATACATGTCATTATAAACTCATTCACATGTAACTCTATATGCATATCATTGCATACATGGTTCACCATGCTCAAGATATTTTAAATGTATGCTTGTTAATACGCATCATCATTCGTGATTTATCATACTTAATTTACATATGGATATACTCATATATATGCATTAGCACGTTCATGATTATACACATTCACATTTACGCTTATTCACCTTCACATTCTTGTTGTACGCATCCATATTCAAGACTATACATATTCACATTCAAAACTATAGCATTCGCATTCATGATTTATCATATTCGCATTCAAAACTATAGCATTCGCATTCATGATTTTTTTCATTTTTTCTTCTTTTCTCCTTTCTTTTTTTTTATTTATTTTTTCCCTCTTCTTTTTTTTTCACAAGTTTACGTCTCTAATTACACAAAAAGTTTATTGGTGATTTAAACCCCTTTCCCGAAGTGTAGCCCAAAAATTATCGATGATTGAAAATTCTTTTCTCAAGGGGTAAACCCATCCTTATCAGGGTGATTTCTGGTAACCCAAAAATTATCAATGGTCGAGATTCTCTCCTCGAAGTGTAAACCCACTTTCACCGAGATAATTTTTGGTAACCCCAAAAAATTATCGATGATTGAAATTCTCTTCTCGAAGTGTAAACTCACTTTCATCGGAGCAAGTTTTGATAGCCCAAAGAAATGACATAATGTACATCCATCCTTACTAGAACGGCCATTCTTCTAAGGGGAAGCCAAAATCATTTTAGGCAAAGGGTAATTTTAACGTGTGTAACAATAAATCAGTACGCATTTAGCATACCAAAATAAAGGTTCAACAGGGTAGCAAGCGATTGTAAAACGAGGGTAGGAAATGGTCATTTAGAGAGCTATACAAAGAAATGGTGTCTAAATCATTTTCTAGATTTAGCCTTATCCAGGGATCGCTTTGACGGGTAATCGGAAAGGTTCTAGTGCTCTTAGTGAGTTTTCATCCAATCCCCTAATTGCAACTAGTTTTTTTTTTCAGTTTGTTTTCAAAATAGGCCAAAAGTGCTAGGAATTTAGACATTACATTGTATAACCAAGTGTTTTCATGTGATCCAACAATCAAAGACTGAACATATCTACCCCTTGCTTAATTTAAAATGGAATGAAGCGCAGATTTCTAGAGTTAAGATCAAAACCATTCATAGTTGAGAACTACTTAGACAGATTCTGTAGCGCCCCAATACCCCTTGGGAGGATATCGGAGTTGCCACAACGCATGCACATACAAAACACTCATACGAAAGCGAAGATAAAACCATACAATCACATGCAGCGGAATAATCGTCTTTAATATAACTAAAACATGCCAAAAAGTAAACTCTTATATTCATTTATATATTCAAAATGAAACTGTTCTTTTACATTATAACATTTACTTTACATTTATATTTCATTTACATATCTTATACAAAATTGCTTTGCCAAATACATGTCCTATACAAAAGACGCTTTACATTTACATATGCCAAGCTATACAAAAGGCTAGAACATGTATACAAAACTATGCCATATACAAAAAGACTTCAATATACTCCTAGTGGCCATGACCTTGCAGATGTGCAACCCTCCGAACCTGTAAACCTACACGGAAAAACACCCGTGCTAAGCAAAATCGCTTAGTGGGGATATCACATATAAAAGACTTCTAATGAAGTCACAAGCATAATCATTAAGCATATCATTAGACGATATGCCAATCATCTATAAGCATATAAGGATATAAGCATTTATCATACTTGCAACATACCAACATATAGTCATTCTGCTATATAACATATCTATTAATCTCATGTAACCTATATCATGTTCATGTTCTTCTAACTCTAATTATCAGCTCATGTAACATATAATATCATGTCATTACATATCATGTCCATTTATTTACATATAAGCATAAAAGCATACTTATAGCATATCTTGTACAAATAGTAACTTCTCATATACATGTAAGCTCATATAAGCGTTTCAGATATACGATAGCCTTATACTTCTCTAGCCATGTACTATAGCTTTTTAACATTTATACATCTCTTGTACATATAGACATCATTTCTTATACATATAACAGTATCATCTCTTGTACATTTAACATCAATTCATATACTTTTACATTTTACATTTAGCCCATTGTCATAACATAAGTGGATACGGGTACATGTAGATACCAAGTAATGGTACCAAATCATCTAGAGACCATAGTCTCAAGCTATCTAGAGACCGTAGTCCCAAACATCTAGATACTTTAAGTATCAACATCTAGACATCCGTCGATGCCAAACATATAGACACCCGTCAGTGCCAAACATCTAGCAGCTGCAAATCATCTAACCCTTTATAGGCATGCCTATCTATCCACTTGTATGAGCATCTAAGGCTTATAACCATTATCCCATATCAAAACATGTATTGTCATTCATATACATTTACTTAAACCCATGCTAGTCATGTAATCTACTTTATATCTTACCATACATACATACATGTCATTATAAACTCATTCACATGTAACTCTATATGCATATCATTGCATACATGGTTCACCATGCTCAAGATATTTTAAATGTATGCTTGTTAATACGCATCATCATTCGTGATTTATCATACTTAATTTACACATGGATATACTCATATATATGCATTAGCACGTTCATGATTATACACATTCACATTTACGCTTATTCACCTTCACATTCTTGTTGTACGCATCCATATTCAAGACTATACATATTCACATTCAAAAATATAGCATTCGCATTCATGATTTATCATATTCGCATTCACATACTTAATTCATCACACTTAGAACACTTATAGCTCATATATATATTAGTATGCATAATTTATCATACTTAGTATACTCATTTTATAATGATAAATATGTATTGGACAAGTCATGGGAACTCGTGGTGAAGTTCGGGTGCATTTCGGGAAGAAAAACACCCTAAAAAGACAAAACAGGGAGGGGTCACGGTGGTAATGACCTTGTTGTGACCGTGAGGTCCATAAATAGGCATTCTGCCTGCTAAAAACATATGTCATGGTGGCAATGAATTTCATTGTGACCGTGACATACAAAAATAAGCAAAACAGAAGCTAAACTTTAGGACTGCTTCGCACCATAATTTTGTATAGCTCAAAAAGAAGTCTTACACTCAAATGTTGGCAAAGGTCCCTTCATAAAATTTATTCCTCTATGTCTTATTGTTAAAATGGGACAAGTTTCAGGGAAATTGGATTTGTAAAACATCAAATATGAAATAAACAATATAGACTGTTCCAGTGAACCCTACAAGGTAGAGACACGTCTGTTTGTGCTATTTTTAGGGATTTTAGATCCAGAATTAGCTCAAAGTCATTTCTTCTAAATTTATAATATAGAAGTCATGGTTAAAATTAAGCAACAAAAACTCAATTTGGAGTTCTGAAACTCCAGTTATGCCCGAAATACTATACAGAGGTCTAGTAAGCTATAAGCAGAATTTTCCCTAACACTAGGGTTCATACTTTTCATGCTTATTCACTCAATATGCTCATGGATTTTGTTCAATACTCATCACACATCATGTGTACACTTCAAGTACACCTCTATCAATTAACACATAATCATGCATCAATTACACATCACAGCCAACTATCCAACACATATAATCAAATAAAATCAATATAAGAACACATATATCCCAAACCTCAAAAGTAGGTTGCTGGACACTCTCACACTATCTAGAGCTTCTCCTTGCCCTTAGCCTTCCTCTTATCCAGTAATTCTTCCATAATCAATCAAACACCTACTCTTAGTCCATAACTCAAATCACTTAAACCAAATCAGAAATGAGTAGAAGAAAGAGATGAACACAACTTATTAACCACACTTACCTTCTTCACTTAATTCTCTTCTTCAAACTAATCCACATGCAATCAAATTCCAGATTCAAGCATTAAGAAACCAAGTTAAACTCAATGAAAAGAGAGAGATAAATTTCAGAAAAATGCAGAGAGAGATGGCCGGATTTCATTATGCTCAAATCCAATTTTCTGCCTCTTTATATTCTTAAATTGCATGCAAGAAGGTTGGCTGGCTCAAGGGAGGAGCCACACGTGGATTCCACTAATCTCATCCACCAAAGTTGCACCTCAATCCTTGGATATTAACCATTTAATCCCTCATAATAATTATGTCCTTTAATTGTAACTTTTCCTTTTTCAATTACACCCTTGGCCCATTAATTACTCACTTAATCCAATCTCATTAACACCCTAACATGCAATTGACACTATAACCCGACTAGGGTACACTTTGGGGTATTACAGATTCGAACTTTGAATCAAAGGAGCCTTAATAAGATGCAAACATATCAGCGTTTTAGGGTACCGCTTAACACAAAAATTTTATTCCATCAAAAAATTTATGTACGCAAGAGTCATGTAGATATACAGTGATTTTTTTCCTTTTTTTTAAATATGTGCAAATTATGTGTTAAAAACAATGTACAGGGAAAGATGCGTGTAAACAGTGTCTTGCCTATTTGTAATGCGCTTTAGGAACTATATGTGCAAAACATGTGTAAACACACATTGTATAGAAATGCATACACGAAATATGTGCAAAGCTGTGTGTGCGTGAATCATCCACAAAAATGGTTACAATAAATGATGTGTATTTATGAATTTATAGTGTATATGCAAGCAATATAAAACGATAGCATAAGTACAAAATATGACACAATATGTGAATGAATGTTCAAAATATATGGTACATGTGCACATGGCATAATAGGGACACGCATGTGATGTAATATGCAGATGTGGGGTAAGGTGAAGATGATCTGGCATGATAATGTGCACTAATGAGTCGTGAGGAATGGCAAAACTCACATAGATAGAAGTGCAAAGTATATACAAATAATGCATATGACATGGGATGAAAGTGGTTAGAAGAGACGAATGACGTCTACATGGTATGTGTATTTACATGGCATGCAAATGCAAGACATGCACTGGTATATAAAATGACTAACATGCATGATGAAAAACTTATATGTACATGTCATAATTCATGTATGATAGTACATGTTCATGATATAGCATACAATATGAAAAATGCAAGGTATTTTATGTGTATAATGGCTGACCCAATGCTATATACTAATGCAGCAGTATGCATATGCTCCACCACACAATGTTTATATACATATGCAATGTGAGCCTACTGATATGTACATACTATGATACATGATGAGTGCATTTTTTTTTACACGTTATGGTGGTAGTATGTCCACATGTGCTATGATGCATGTCAATATGTTCAGTAATGTATGTTGTATGTATAGATTATGGCCCATGATGGATGTCATAAAGAATGTTAATATATATATATATGTATTGCTACAGGCATTGATATGTACATGCAAGATAAATACATGTTATGTTCATATTCACACATTATGATACAAGCAATTTTATATACAAAGTGCACGGGTTCTATTATTGTACATGAGGCAAAACGCACATGCTTCATTTACTATTATTACTCATAAAAATGTACAAGCACAAATATACACATACAAGAAAAAACTCCTCCTAACTGTATTTCTATCACACAGGAGGTCATGCGGGCTCTTTCCTAGGCGGGCTTGATCCATGGGTTAACAGGGAACCCAATGAGTACATAAAGCGTGCTGCGAAGCACAAACTCTCATTAATGAAAAGCGCATGTAGATGAATTTTTGGCTATCGTGTATTTAAACAATCCGAGTAAACTGAAATGCGGCCCTCAAGGTATGAAAACCTTTGATGAGCGAGCATCTAAATTTATTTGGATTTGTTCAATACCTGGAAACTCACTTCACAAGTAATGTATTATGGCACATACCCCCTAGTGGAAGTATCTATGTCCATTACATGGGTTTAGGTCAAAGGTGATAATATTTTAGAGCTACCCAAGCATGATCCCTGCCAACGGGTCTAACTCAACCAGTCGGGTCATCATTTGATATACCATTTTTGGTACGAGGCTTGGGCTGGTAATTATCCCGAGCACTTTCCTACAATGAGTGAAAGTAGGGTCGTGTTTTGAGAATACACCGGGGCATAATGGGGACTAAATAACATAATTCTAAGGCTCTAGCATGAATGCAATGCAAATTTTTCGAAAAGAGATAAAATTTCTTGATCCTAAAATCATTTACATTAGATTAACCAAAAGTACTTTCGGAGCAAAATCTCATGATATCCCCAGTGGAGTCGCCACTGTGACGCGCTCTGGAACCAGCAAGGCCCTCGTTGAGCCTGCCTTTTAGGGCTCAAGAGATTGGGTCGCATCATTTTCGATCATGGGCGCCATGAGACATCATAGGTGCATTCCTCCCAATAAAACATTGGGAAAAACCACCTAGCTTAATGACGCCTAAAGGCACCTTGAGGTGTTTTGGAGTCGCCACCCAAAAACTTGGGAGAGGTCTCTAACCTCGATGGTCTTAAACCAAAGACGGTGTTCGGAACTTTACTTTTATTAATGAGTTAAATTAAATTTCATAAATGAGTTTTAATGAAACGTGATTCCATTCCTCTCCTCACACGATCATGCATTGAAATTAAAGCGCATTTCATTCACATTGAAAAGCATCTAAATAAACAAATAAATAAATGAATAAATTATATTAGAAGAATAGAATTTGCCCCAAATACTTAAATTACAAGGGCCCAACATAAATAAATGAACACTTTAAAATAAATCATACATAAATCGGGTCATTTATTAAATTTTAGGAACATTGGTTCCTTTTATTGACTTAGAAAATTAGAGAACTATTTTTTGGACATTTATTTGAAAATCGGGATGAGCGATCCCATTTTATAAAAATTAGTTCTCCATTTGATAGTGAGATTTTATTGGATAAAAAATAGGACATTGGTCCATTTTATTAATAAAAAATCCCAATTTTAATTATTATAAGTAATTGTGATTTTTCATTATACGTGCAATTTTGAAATACGTTTTTACGAGCAACACGTAAGATAATACAACAGAAATAAATATTGAAATTAAGGATGCAAACCCAAGTTTTCGAAGGACTTAGTTCTCTCAATCCCCGATCCATTCGAATATATCGCTCAAGGCGAGGTAAGCACATTTTAAGGCAATTAAAAAGAACAACATAAAATAAAGTGTTAGTGAATTAAATCAAATCAATAATAAAATATAAACAAATAAATGATTGTATAAGTTAATTAAATAAATAATCAATCAAGTAAATAATGTACATAAGCAACTAATTGAATAAATTAATCGAATAAACAATTATTTAAGCAAATAATACAAATCAATTAAACAATTATTTAAATTATATAACAGTCGATTAAATTAATTAAATATATACAATCAATTATGTCAAATAAAAATTAGTAATTAATTAAATCAATTAAATAAAGCAATAAAGATGAGTCAAGCAGTTAAGTGAATAATACAAACAACCAACAAACAAACTAAATAATTATGCAAAAAGGATTTGACAATAATAATAATAATAATAATATAACATCTAAACAAATAAGTGAAATGAATGACGTGAATTAATAATCAAATAAGTTAACTATTAAATGCATATTACACATGAATTAAGTAATTAAACAAATGGAAGAAATCAATATGCAAATATGTGTGTGCTAATGGCCATGAGATGAAAACAAAAGGTGGGTTCTACGTGAGAAGAAGATAAATAAATGCAATGAGAAAAACACATGCATGCAAAAATGACAGTGGCCAACTTATGAGAGGAAATCATGCAAAAATATGATTTAATAATAATAATAATAATAATAATAATAATAATAATAATAATAATAATAATAATAATAATAATAAGAAACATATTAATATAAAATAACAATAATAATGATGATATTCAAATTAAATAAATTTAGTAAATTAATATGACACACAGATATGTTAACAAAATAAAAATGACAATAAACTGGAGTGTGTATAATATGAACGAAATTAAATAATCAATCAAAAGAGAACAAAATACTTATAAATGATGAAAAATAAAATGAATAAACTAAGTGAATCACGTGGAAAGGATGGCTAAAGGACAAAAACCACTGTAGATTGGCCCAAAATTGAGGAAATGCAATGCAAAATGAAAGAATGTAGTGACAGTGTTCATCACATGCATGCAAAAACAAAACTAAACTGGAACAGGGGACGCCACCTTCCTTCTCAAGATGTGGGTTTTTCCATTTTAATCTCCATAAATTAATACAAATCCTTAAATCATACCCAAAATCATCTAGAAAATAATCATAGAACAATAAAGAACAAGAATGAAAGCATAAAACATGAAGTTATGAAATCAAAAATGAAAAATCTAAAAACAGAGGAGTGAGGAAGATAATGAATAGTAAAATTTTCATTTATGCACAAATGGTCATTTTTTTCATGATTTAAATGGATTTTCAATTACTTATGAATGGAACAATCACAAAAATGCAAGAATGATTAATTTACCAACTAAAACCATGAGATCTAAAAAACAGAAAAAACTAAGCTAAGAAAACAAAATGCAAGAAGTTAATAGTGTTAATAATGATAAGAAGATTGGTAATGAAATCATACAAGCAGGTGAATGAATAAATGAATAAGTAAAGAACTAAACTCAATAGGTGTTTGTATGTGTATGCTAGAGGGAAATACTAGATTAAACTAAAAACATGCGAAATGCACCAACAAAGAAAACAACGATGCTAACCTGTACAAAGTGAAGAGAAATAAGCAAAAGAGAAAACATATGGTATGCATAAGATGGGATTTTGGCCAAGGGAACAGCAAGTAAAGCCTCACATCATGTAAAAAAAATCTTTGAAACCATCTATCCAATAGACGAAAGCATGAACAACTTTATAAAACTCAGAAATAAGAACATACACAATAAGGAAAACGGGACCACTGCCCAGGGAAGAAGAAGATGAACAACATATTTTTTTGTTTTTGATTCTTCTTTATTTCAGCCCTTTTAAACTCATGAAAACATTTGCAAACACTAAATAAATCAAAGGTAAAAAGAATCAGATAATTATTAGATAACATTATCGTCTAAAACCCAAGATTGAACAAATCAAAGATTAACTAAAAAAACATAGAGGTCTATATATCCGAACATGATTACTGTATAGAAGCGCAAGCTTTTGTTTATGTTACCTTCAGATTTGTGGCCTCTAGACCATGAGATATCCAAACATTTTCAGCTCTTTTTGAACTGGTTTTTAGCTTCCGATTTCTCCTTCTCTTTTTCTCTTTCTCTTGCTTTCGGGTCCCTTTTCTTTCTTGGGTCTGCTCTCTCTTTCTCTCTCTCTTTTTTTTTTCTTCTTCTTGGTCTTTCCCTCTTGGCGGCTCTCCCCTATTCTCCTTCTATTTTTTCTTGTTTCTGCCGCCCCCCTCTCTTAGGTCTAGGTTAGTTACCTTTTATATTCTAAGCTTTTAGGTAAGTTGCCCTAAATGCCCTCTTATTTACTGCTTCTTACCCTGTTTTCTATCTTAAATTATTTTTATTTTACTAATTCTTATATATTCTAATTAATTAGTCTCTATACTTACCTTCTAGTTTATTTTCTCTTTAATTTAACTATCATATAATATCAATAATTAAATTAACCTAATTTTAATTTTAATTTTAATCTTTTAATTTTTATGTTTTATTTTTTTATATTTTTTTTATATATACATATTTTAGAAATTATTAAGATTTGCCTAAAAAAATCCTGCTGAAACCCCCAGTCCATAGAGAGCTAAAGTGCTTTCGTTATCTATCTATTTTTCAATAAATATTATCATCATTAGGTAACCTTGGTCTGAGCTGCCTCAGGACCCGGTGTCTACAGTATCTCTAATCATCTCAGGCCCAATAATAGATCGCTCGGTTAACTCTGTCCAACAAACCGGAGTCCTACACGGTCGACCATAAAAAGCCTCAAACGGTGACATCCCAATGCTCGACTGATAACTGTTGTTGTAGGAAAACTCCATAAGCCTAACATACTGATCCCAACTGCTAGAAAAATCCAAAGCAAAAGCCCGAAGCATATCCTCTAGAATCTGGATAACTCGCTCGGACTGACCATTTGTCTGAGGATAAAACGCTGTACTGAAGTTCAACTTGGTACCCAAAAGCTCTCTGAAATTCCTTCCAAAACTTAGATGTGAACCTTGGATCCCGATCTGAAACTATTGACAAAGGCAATCCATAAAACTGAACTATCTTATCCACATACACACTGGCTAACTTATCCATCGAGTAATCCACTCTAACTGGCACAAAATACGCTGACTTTGTAGGCCGATCCACAATAACCCAAACCGAGTCATGCTTTCTCTGAATGACTGACAATCACGATACAAAGTCCATGGCAATGTCATCCCATTTCCATTGAGGAACGGACAAGGGAGTGAGCAATCCCAAAGGGACTTGATGCTCAGCCTTTACCTGTTGACACGTCAAACACTTTGCCATGAACTCCACAATGGCTCTCTTCATCCCAGACCACCAGTAGAACTGCTTTATATCCCGATACATCTTCTCACTATCAGGATGCATAGTAAAGACTGTAGTATGTGCCTCACTCAGAAGTTGCTTCCTTAACTTATCATTCTCGGGCACACACAAGCGATCCCTATACATAAGCACCCCATCCAAAACCAAAAACTTAGACTGCTTACCCTGCTGAACCTCTTGCAAAGTCCATTGTAATCTCACATCATCCTTCTGAGCATCCACAATAGACTGTCTCAAAGTCAGCTGCACTCTCAATTGGGCAACCAAAGCACCATCAGAATCAAATCTCCATCTGAACCACCTCAAGAACAAAGTAGAAACCGGCTTTCGACTCAAAGCATCCGCGACCACATTGGCTTTACCAGGATGGTAATCCACAATGCAGTCGTAGTCCTTGAACAACTCTAACCATCGACGCTATCTCATGTTCAACTCTTTCTGTGTGAGGAGATACTTTAAACTCTTATGGTCCGTGAAAATCCTACACTTCTCCCCATACAGATAATGCCGCCAAATCTTCAAAGCAAAGATCACAGCTGCCAATTCCAAATCATGCGTCGGATAGTTCTTCTCATGAGGTTTCAACTGACGAGATACATAAGCCATAACTTTCCCTTCTTACATCAACACACATCCGAGTCCAATACCCGAAGCGTCACTATACATCACAAACTCTCTACCCGAGCTGGGTTGAGTCAGTACGGGAGCTTCAACTAACAAACTCTTCAACCTCTCAAAGCACAGCTGACACTTATCCGATCATTCAAATCTGACTCCTTTCCTCAATAATCTAGTCATCGGAGCAGCAATAACCGAAAAATCCTTCACAAACCGACGGTAGTAGCCTACCAAACCAAGGAAGCTTCTCACTTCAGGAACATTCCTAGGCGCTTTCCAATCCACAATCGCCTCAATCTTAGCTGGATCTACTTGGATACCCTTAGCTGACACAATATAACCCAATAAGGACACTTCTCGAAGCCAAAAGTCACACTTGCTAAGCTTCGTAAACAAACGATGCTCCCTCAAAACTTGCAATACTTACTGAAGATGCTCTTCATGCTCACTCTCATCCTTCGAGAAAGCCAAAATGTCATCTATAAACACTACTACAAATCGGTCGAGATATGGCCTGAACACTCAGTTCATCAAATCTATAAAAGCTGCAGGTGTAACCCCCCAACTCATACGTAGGCGAACCCATCCGCAAGGGAGTAGGAAGTCGTACGACTAGGTGTGTTACCGAACAGAACGATACAAAGCATAAATAATTATGAAAGAATTAAAACTTTTATGGAGCAAAAATCTGAACATACATATTCATAAACGCGCATATTTTAAACAAAAACATACACATCTACAAATTTACAATCATACAATAGGAGTCTGAAATATTACATCGTTCTCTTTACATAATATTACTTATACATATAACACAGATATACATAAATTCTAAATTACAAAAGCGGAACAAGATACAAAACTTCTAGCTTCTATGTGGCCGACTCTGCAGATGCGCGACTCGAACAAAAGAAAACCTGCCACCTGCACGGGGAAAAGAGCCCGTGCTAAGCGATAACGCTTAGTGGGGAAAACAAACATAATAATATGGACGGCCATTCACAATGGTCGTCGAGGCAAAATACATTCAAATGGCAATTGCGGATATTCAAGACCCATATCTAAACAGACTTGCATAATAAAGGCATTCATTCGGAAACTCACATACATAATCATATACATATATCAGGAATGGGCCAAAACAGTCATAACCCAGAACACGACACCAGTGTTATCATGCTGAGCCACATACCCAAGAAAATCATCCAAAACACCACACTTCTGCTGCGCCACTCTGATACATATCATATTATGCTGTAAACACTCCCATAACGAAGACTGAAGGCATAATCACATCACTTCACATTCATATCAAAACCATGCTTAACTCATATACATAAATACATCGATCGAATCATTTCAAAGCATTCAGAAACTAATAACAAATCACATGCCAAGTACGGATAATCATGTTAACTGAAAAGTCATGTTTACTAAATACAGATTTACCTTCTGAAGCCCGTAGTCATATTCATATACACATAAACTGATTCTTGCTCATTCAGATATCACATTCTGATGGCTATTTCAAAGCAGAATAAAACAAACCATCAAAATACCTGCTGACTCATAATAGTGGATAACGAGTGAACTGATTAGTACCTTACGGGTACAAGTCGGCCAGAGAGTACCTTACGGGTACTAATCGAAAATCATTTTATTTTGTCACAAAAGCATTTTACTGATGAGGGATCTTAACCCGATCCAACCACATTAAAAAGGATCGCGAGGATCCGTACTGATAGGGGTTCGCGAGGAACCAGTTGTGGGACCTGATCAGGGTCCAAATCGTTCAAAGGGCGCTGCAGCTACAAAGACTCTATTAGGCATGCCTAACTATCCACTAGACTGACTCTCGCAGGTCATGTATCATACAATTTACACTTAAGCATATCATAATAATCTTAGAGAAAGATCATAAATATAGATATGCATAATACATTCAATTATATTAACATACTTCATAAAATAGTCAAAGAATACACCTAAAGGCATCACAAGTTCGGAACTCAAACATTGGAATCACCGAAGAAAACTCATTCAACACAACACAACTGTCGCGCTCGCGATCCCTGTCGCGCTCGCGACAGAGACCATAGTCTCTTCGCTGCGCGTGCGCGACGGGCTTCGCGATCGCGGGAAGGAGAGAAGGGCCCGGCTCTGTCGCGCTCGCGATATTGTCGCGGTCGCGACAGAGGGAAAGTATTGCTATCGCGGGGTCGCGACAAGTCCCATGCTCGCGATGGCACAGGCCAACAATGTGCTCTGTCGCGATCGCGACGGTTGTCGCGCTCGCGACAGAGAGCAGATAAGCTATTGCTATCGCGGGGTCGCGACAGTGTCGCGTGCTCGCGACGGCACAACATCAAAATCACCGGTCTCTGTCGCGCTCGCGACAGTGTCGCGATCGCGACAGAGTCATGATTCCGAAAATCTGCAGAATTTTGCAAGATCTTTCCTTCCTCAAACTCACCCACAACACACGAAACACATCCAAAGGTCTCTTACCTCATCTCCAGCCAGTCACACATCATTGATAACATAAATCCAACATTCGTATCAAGTATTTCAGTAAAACATGCCATTATCAATATCCATATACACAATCTATAATAACAACATTATTCGTCAATCATTTCAATCGCACCCACATTAACTGCATTCATACATATGGTACATCATGCTAAGGTTACTCATGAGACCATCACATAATAGCACTCATCAATAAAGAACCTTCATGGAGTTATATCTATTATTGATTACTAGTTAAATCATCAATCTTAAGCATACTCCTAAATTTTTCCCGACGATAATTACTTATATAGCAATTTCATTACCCTAAACATGCATAATAACTGATGGGAATGGCACGGGATTGATCCGGGTCAATCCTAGACTCAAAAATAGAGAAGAAAAGGCTCAAAACATGTTTTTCTGTCGCGAGGTCGCGACCCTTGTCGCGCTCGCAACAGAGACTCGCCTCAGCTACCTTAACAGACTGCTTTCTACCACCACTTAGTATCATAAAAACCGACCTCTAAACCTAATTTTTAGGAAAAGTGGTCTTCTTAACAAATGTTCTCCTACGTCTTAGCTTTCAAAATGGACAAGTTTAAGGTAAATTTGACATCTATAACTCCAGATATGACCTCCACAACCTATACTGGTCACACAACCCGATACAAAAAGAGGCACTATGATGTTATAAAAAATTCAGGGTCTTAGAGCAAGAATTGGCCCGAGGCTATTTCTAAGACATTTAAAGTAATGGAATTCATGGTTCTAATGGTTCAAGAATCGCATGATTTAGAGTTCTAAAACTCCCAAAACAGTGTAATAACGGAAGAAAGGTCCAGTGTATTCTAATCCAGTTTTTCACCCAAAAACCTATTCACATGCACCAATAAGTCATTTGAGCCAACACTCACTACCATCATCACAAATCATCACAACACACTCAAGAATATTATATCATACATGAATATATAAAAAATTCATATACAGATAAAAGAAAGTTCCCAAACCTGGAAATCAAGCTCAACCAATCTGCTCTTCACTCTTTTACCTTCTCTTTTCCTTTCTTCTTTTTCTCAACACCAATTCCTTGCACAACAAACCCAGAAAATTATTCTTAATCCATATCCTAGATCCCACATCAAAAGTAAATCTAGAAGGAAAATAAGATCAAAGCATAAATAACTAAACACTAACCACTTACCTCTTCAATCTTACTTCTTAAGCCCCACCAAATCACTTCTAATTCCCTCAAAACCAAGAGATTGAGCAAAGAAAGGGAAAAAGGAAAAGAAAATGGAGAATATGGAGGATGAGAGGACCAAAAACGGGAACTCCTTTTTCCTTACACTTAGTCTCACTTTAACACTAAATGCATACCTACCAAAGCCACTTGTCCACTTACTATAGGCCCACATGTCAATATTACAAGCCCACTTTGACTTACTCACACATGCACCATACACCAAACACACGCAAACAATTCTTGAATAATATCTTCAATACACCAAACACCACTCACACCATATCATTTCTTAACCCACTTACATCCTACTTCCATACACTTCAAGCACACTCTAACAATTCCTTATAAATCACTTGTCATCATCCTACAAACCCAAGTGTCACAATCTTACCCAAATCACTTCCTAAGTACCATACACATGTTCCACTAGATATTTCATTTACTAAACTTATTTAATTTAATTTCTTAGCAATTAAATCCTTATTATCCATATTACTCATGCATAAATTACCGAAATACCCTTCACTCAACCTACTTAGCTGCCGATTCCGACTAGGCCCGATTTGGGGTGTTACAGCAGGTGCATTCGTTAAACCAAACGGCATTACAAGAAACTCATAGTGGCCCATACTGCGTCCGAAATGCAGTTTTAACCACATTCGCATCCTGAACTCGCAACTGATAGTAACCCGACTGAAGGTCAATCTTGGAGAAGACACCCGCTCCTCTAAGCTGATCAAACAAATCCTTGACTCTAGGCAAAGGATACTTGTTCTTCACTATGACTTTGTTGATTTGCCTATAGTCGATACACATCCTCAAAGAGCCATCTTTCTTCTTAACAAACAAAACCGGGGCTCCCCATGGAGATATGCTAGGTCGAATAAACCCCTTATCCAATAACTCTTGTAGCTGAGTTTTGAGTTCCTCAACTGTACAGGAGCCATCCAATAAGGGGCTTTCGAAACGGGCAAAGTACCCGGCAAAATCTCTATGGACAACTCCACTTCTCTCTCGGGAGGCAATCCAAGCAATTCACTCAGAAACACATCACCAAACTCCCTAACAATGTGGATATCTACCTGATCACGCTTAGAGTCCAACACAACTGCTAAGAATGCCTCACAACCTTTTCTCATAAATCTCTTAGCTTGCATGGCGGATATCACATTACTCAAAGAACTCAAACCCAAACCCTTGACAACAACAGAAGACTGATCTCTATCTCGCAATACAACTACCTTCCTATGACAATCCGCGACAGCCCGATGCTTACTAAGCCAATCCATACCCAAAATCAGATCAAACTCCCGAAAAGGCAACTCTATCAAATTAGCAGGAAACTCAACACCCTGAACCAAAAGGGGACAATTCCTATGCACTCTACTCACATTGACACTATGCCTTAAAGGACTGGTCACACAAACCTCATAATCTAACTGGTCAATATCATGCATCTTATCAAATAATGTACTTGTGCACAAATATGAGTGTGTGGAGCCAGGGTCAATTAGAGCATATAACTCAGTATCAAAGAGTAGAAACTTACTAGCAATCATGAGGGGGATTCCTCCTTTGAGCCCTCTCTCTTAGAACAGACTCAGACCTCTCAGCTCGCACTTTTGCTTGCACAATCTGATAGTACCCAATGCCCGGAGTACTCATCAGAGAAATAATCATAGCTCTTAGTGATTCATTCAAACCGGCCTCAAAATGCCTACATCTGAACTCTTCAGTCATAACACCTTCAGGAGTATACTTAGCCAAACAATTGAATTCTTTCTCAAATTTCGAAACTAACATATCCCTCTGCTTCAAACTCAGAAACTGTGCCCACTTTGCATCCTTGTACTCCCTAGTCACATACTTGTTGGTAAATTCTCTCTCAAAGAACTCCCATGTGATCGGGTCAGGCAACTGAGGATGCCTACGAACCAATTTCCACCAATCATAGGCAGATCCCTGAAGCAATGCCACAACACTCTCAACTTGCCTATCAGCAGGACACTTAGTCTCCTCAAACACTCGCTCCACTTTCTCAATCCATTTCTCAGCAAGCTCAGACTCATCCAAACTAGTACCATAGAAATCCTCTGCCCTAGCTCTCCTCATGCTCACTAAAGGGGCTCTTGGAGCAGTCACCATATCCAAGACTCGAGCCATGTCCTGAGAAATCTTCAACATTGCCTCAAAGGGCGTGGCTACGGCCTCAGGCTGAACCCTATGTGTTTGAGCCAAAACAGACACTGAAGGATCAACAGCTTGGGGATTCACACTTTCAGCGAGCCCCTCAAGCGACCCACGAACAAAATCAGAATCCATCTAAAAGAAAGACAAAGATAACCTCATCAGCCAACACAGTCCTAAACATATATCTAAACACAACAATCACCCAGAAAATGCCTAAACCGGGGCTCTGATGCAAAAAACTGTAACACCCCCTACCCATACGTAGGGGAACCCATCCGCGAGGGAGTGAGAACCCATATGAGAAGGGGTATCACACAACATACAAAACGGTACATACATACAACCGCATAATGTAAACATGCATATAAACAACGGAAAATTAAAACATTAAAACCAAAAGATCATTCATTCATAGAATAACAATATTCAATTACATAACTGTTCTAATACCAACATAATTACATCATTCAGATATACACAGCGGAAGCTTAACAAAACTACAAAATACAAGAGAGATCACTGTTACAAAATAATGATGATACAAAAAGAAACTATGCCCTATCAACAATCCCACTGTGTTGGCTTGATTGGCAGCGACTCTCCCAAAAGCTACACACCTTCCGCACCTGCACGGGTGAAAACACCGTACTAAGCGATAACGCTTAGTGGGGAAACAAACAACAATATATGGATGGCCATTCACAATGGTCATCAAGGAAAATCACATACATAATGGGATACTAAATATCATAAGATATAATCACAATAGAATTCTATTCATATCCAATCAAAGGTTCAATAAACATATTCATATGCCAACAGATTCATATCCTCATATTAGAGTCATTTAGATTCAAATAATTATAATCATACTCATACAGATTCACATACTTATAATCATATCAGAACAAATCATAACACCTGCTGACTCACAGTAGTGGATAACGAGTAAATCCGTAGCGGTACCTTACGAGTATGAATCGACAAGTAGCGGTACCTTATAGGTACGAATCAGGAAAACAATATCATATTTTCTCTTTTCAAAACATTTTACAAAGGGATCTTAAACAAGATCCGTACACATAGAAGTTCGCGAGGAATTAATTAGAGACCTGATCAGGGTCCAGAACAGTATAGAGGCTGCAGCAAAAGGACTTTTTTAGGCATGCCTAACTATCTACTATACTGACTCTTGCAGGTCATGCATAATCCATTAAGTCACATTCAAGTATAACATATTGTTTATAAAGGAAAATCATGAACTAAGATATGCATAACACATTCCGTATTCAAACACAATATCCAATATAATTAGATATAACAAAAATACAATTTAACGATACTAGATACATGAAATGACACTAAATAATACTTAAAAGCAACACTAAATGAAAAAGGAACAAAAACGAAGAAAATCGAAGAACTTCAAAAATTGGAGGCAGAGACATTTTACACGGCGGTATGACATTTCCTTACCGCCGTCTTACCGCTGTGTAAGACATCTTACACGGGGGTAAGGCAAAATCATACTGCCGTGTAACATGCCTCACATAAAAGGGCAGAATGCTTTTACACGGCGATATAGAAAAATCCTTACCCCGTGTAAAATGCACAGCTCAAAAATCTCACAAGGCAGAATGACTTTACACGGCGATATGGGAAGTTCCTCACCGCCGTGTAAAATCACGGCCAAGCATTTCTGGGGAAAAACTCACGATTCACACGGGGGAATGACATACCATACTGCCGTGTGGATTGATAGAAACCCAGAAATTCTCCAGATTTACAACCCACACTCACACCAAACTCAATATACCCAGAATTTAAGACATTCCAAACATCAATCCAACTCAAACTCACCTTCCTGAAGCTCATAAACTCAAAGGAATACGTATTAACATGCTTAAATCACCCAACCAAAACCGAAAACTCATAATCCAAAAACTTAATCAATTGCATATATAATCCAATAAAATCACAACCTAAGTTTAATAACCCAACATACTCAAAACTCAAGACATATACACCATTATAACTTCATCAATCAAACCAATTTCCAGAAATCAACAAAGAACACAATAATCATCAAAATGCACATAATTTCCCAAACCTGATACTCCTATGCTCCAATTCACTTGGCACCACTCCCACAAGCCTTCTCCTTTCCCTTGGGATCACGAGGAGGCTTAACTAACAAACACATCCAAAAATCAAACAAACACCAGCCCTAAATTAAACCCCAAACCAGCAAATTTAGAAGAGAAGAATGAAGAAGAAGAAGAACATGCAGCAAAACTTACCCAACTAGAGTTTGAGAGATGATTTATTCCCACCAAAAATCACTTGAATCCAACTAGGGCACACTTAAGAAGAGAAAAGGAAGAAGAGGTAAAGAGGAGGAAGAGGAGCAATGGGAAAGAGAGATAGCAATTGCTGTGTTCTTTTTCCTTTCCTTCTATTTAACTCCTTTCCTAAACTCTAGCCAAATGTCACCCTCTCATTGGTGGAAATTGACCACTCACACCCTACAAGCATGCAAGACACTACACCTAACACTATCCTCACTAATGCACACCCTACCAACATGTGAGCATGCACACACTAGGCCAACCCACATAATTCACACACTACAACCATATGCGCATGCACACACACTAACACAACTCAATGCACATACACCCTACTAACATATATGCACCCACACAATATTATAACCCATAAAACATGCATTTTTCCCAAAATACCCTTGACACATACCTAAACTCTCACACATGTACACATACACATGGCAAACATGGCTTAAACTATTAGGGGGGAAACGAGGTGTTACAGTAAACTATTGATCTTTCACTCATTGAGGACTATCTACACAGCACGATTATACATTACATGCCATTCATGTATCTTTCTAACCCCTTGGATTTTTTAGCCACTATAGACCATTTACCTAGGAGGTTTTGGAATCCCTGTAGTTGCTCGAGGAGCAAATGGAGTTCAAATTGGTTGGCAGAGATCTAGTGTCTTTATCAAAATATCAGCAGGCATTAGAAATGGCTGATCCTTCACAACAGATTGAAGAGACTCGTGCCTTAATAACCCAGGAGATGGATAGAAGGTTCGAGGAGCTTGGAAAGGGGTTGTTGGCCATGATTAAGGAAAGGATGGATGACATAGCGCTAGTTCTTCAAGCTCAACTTATAGCGACTACCCTTAATTAGGTTGAGCTAGCCACGGTAAAAAATGATTATGCAACGATGACTGTAATGTTTCCGTCCACTCCCGAGATTAGGGCAAGGCCCCACTCGATTTACCAATCAAGCTAGTGGGAAGAGCAAAGGGACTAAAGCCTTTACAGTTAATGGGCCTCCTCAGTCCCTCGAACACCGAAGGGAAGCTAACTGATCTTGAAGAAGAGATTATGAAGTCCAAGCTTGCAACTACCCAAGCACCTCTCAATAAGACTATTACTGGCCTCGCAAGTCTAGGAGTTGGTTACAATGATAATAGTAGTGGTACCCAAAGGGCAAGGAAAGTATCAGCAACTAAAGCGGCTTAAAGGCACTACTCTAATTTAGGCAGATCCTTGTCTTGGGTACTCAACAGGTTGATAAAGGAAGGTAAGCTACAGCCACTGCCTGCTAAGCCTACCAGAAACCAGGGACAACCCAATCACAAGGCCGATCAGTATTGTGCCTTCCACCAGCACACTGGGCATGTGACAGACAATTGTGCGAGGCTAAGGCATAAGATTCAAGATCTGATCGATAATAAGCATATCACGGATCCTGAATGCCGAAGGGTAAACATGGGAGCTCAATTCTTATGGGTAGCAATGGGAAAGATTTCGAGGCCACAAGGGTTTCAACCTTCGGAATGGCTCAAAGCTGCTATGCCATACTGGAAAATCTTTTGTTTAAGCACCTCACTCATTTTATTAACAAGGGAAAAATACAGCCAATGCCGGCCAAACCTGCCAGAAGCTAGGGACAACCCGATCATCGGGCGGATCAATATTGTGCCTACCATCAGCATACTGGGTATGAGACTATTGGGTGCCGAACTCTGAGAAGACAAGTTCTATACTTAATTGATGAGGAGCTGAGAGGTGAGGAAGATGGTTCCCGGGGATGACAGTAGACTGTAGACTACAGCATCCGTATTGGCAAGAAAGGAAGAAGATAGCTATTTAGATGTTCCTTTTTATTTTTGAACTATGTGAAAATGACATTTTTTTTAATTCCAGTTTTTATGAAATGAAACGAATGATTTCACTTATCAGTGCGATATTTTCTTGTGATTTCACCATGCATGATCATGACACATTCATATTTAATAATGATTCAAATGATGCCATTCCATTTAATCTCAGAACTTTAGAAATTCAAAGAAAATCTTGATAGCATCTGATGTGACTCCTAAAGAAAGATTAAAAGAGAGAAAAAAAAGTGTGGAAAAGTCTTTGCCTGGACCTACGAAGACACACCAGAAGATGATCGCAAAGCGCCGAACACACTATGCCAGCATATCACGATCATGGACCAGTCACACAGAAGCTCAGAAGACTCAAGCCAGAAGGGGCAAAAAAGGTTAAAAGAAGAGATCTACAAGCAAAAATGGGGCCAAATTTCTTATTGAAGTGTAACACACAACTGGGTTGATCTACGATGTCCCCATTGGTTAGGAAGAGAAGTGCATGTATGTGTAAACTATCAGGATTTGAACAAAACCTATAAAAAAAAACAAAAACAAAACAAAAACAAAATAAAACAAAAAAAAGAAGAAAACTAATGCAAAAAAAAAACAAAAAAAAAAAGAGGAAGGAAAAGAATCAATATGTAGATCCAACCGAAAACTGTTGATATGGGGGCCAGTGACAAAAAAAAAAAAACAAACGAAATCCTTGTAGACGCTTCCGCAACGAGTTTCTGCGCTACAGGAGGTAGGTACCATTTATTATTATTCCTCCAATTAAATTATATTTGTTATAATTTCCAAATCCATCAAAACAATTACAAATATTTTTTAAAATAATTAAAATTATTTAATCATTATCTTTATATATATAGATATATATATATAGATATATATATATATATATATATATATATATATATATATATATATATATTAGGACATGATAGGTAGGGATGGATTATAAATTCTAATAATCATAAGTATGTTTCTCAATTATAATTATTTATTATGTCTGCCTTATTTAATTGCTTTATTTTTATCATATTATTTATTTTATTTGCTTCGTTGAATTGTTTATTTTTATTATCCATTTGATTTAATTTGCTAACATTGTCTTTATTCTTGTTTTTGTTGTTTGCCAAAACTCAAAGGAACCAATGTTCTGATTTTATTATGAATAAATTGGTTGTAAATCCAATCAATCCTCTCTAACCAGAACTCTGCTACATCCGACTGGTCCAGCGAAGTCCCACTAAACTCTTCCTCTTCTCTCTTTCTCAACAACTCAGTAGGAGCCTTAAGAGTAGTCAACATATCCACTAATTGCAACAAACCTTGTACCAAAGCCGGATTCTCATACCCCATGCCGGGAACATCATCATGCTGACACTGTGGAGCAGGTTGCTCAGCTCTAACCCGATTAATACTTCCTGTTGTCTCGCCCACATCCTCACTCGGATCAGACTCCATCTAGACACTACACAAGACACATCTGCATTAGGCCACGACACAAAACCGACTCACCGACTCGCATGCAATGACTCTACACTCAAACAATCAAAACAACGAGAACCGCCTAAACCGGCGCAGTGATACCACAAATGTAAGATTCTGATACCCCCATTAGAAGGATACCGGAGCGCCACAACGAAACACGACGATAAACATATACATACATAGATGCATATAAGCGAAAGCATATGAGAAACAAAAGAATAACTTAATACATTAAATATACATTATCCAAAGGTAGTTACATATACAAAAATTTACAAAAGGATATTCTTATATAACATTTACAAATACATATCAAAATACATATACAAAACGATATAGGAGTTGAATACAAAAAGAAACTCTAACTCCTAGTGGCCAACCCTGCAGATGCGCGACTCGAACCGAACAAAAACCTGCCACCTACACGGGAAAACAACCCGTGCTAAGCGATAACGCTTAGTAGAGAAGAACAAAGATAAAAGAGCACTATACAGAAATCATAATCACTAGAATAAAGCAGAGCTTAATAACAGTATGCAAAAAACAAATACACTAACTGAAATCACTCAATAATCATAACACTTCACTAAGCAAAGTACCAAACACTTCAAACAATAGCCTGAATTTCAGTGGTGGTGGATACGGGAACACTATACTACAGAGGACACTACGAACAATATCAAAAGTGGAGACCGAAGCCTCAACACTATCATTAATCACTAAGACCCTAAGCGGGGTCATCGCAAGGCCCAAACGGGGCAACATAGGCAGCGGCACTCACTATCCCTTTATAAGCATGCTTATCTATCCACTACTATGACACTTCAGGCTCAACTTACTCACTCACAATTACAATACTTTAAATTATCCAAAGACATGAATCAAAACACTATCATTATCATTAATCACTAATACAACACTAGGACAATAATTTTAGCAAGTTACAAGCAAAACATGAACCATACTATAGTCCATGTAAAATGGAAGAGAACAAAACATTTCTTTACTTCCTTGATGCTTTTAATTCCCTTACAAATTAACTTTGTAATAATAATAATAATAATAATTATTATTATTATTATTATAGACTTTACTTTCATTTTCATTACATTCATTACTCAATAAACTCCTTTAATTCCATGTATTACACTAACAAAATTAATCATTTAATTCTTAATAATTAGACTATCATTATTTCCACAACAGTATTACTATAATTAACATTCATCATTATCATTATTTATATATTTTCATAACTTATATTACGATAAATAACATTCATTTTTCTCTCTATATATCTATCTAATATTAATGCCATTATAACATAACATATATTTTTCCATTATTAATATCCATATAATTCTTATTTTTATTTTTGCCATTAACATGTTATAAAAACATATAAACTAATTTAGGTATTAACATAATCAATTTTAATCCATTATACTATTATTATTTATACTATTTTAATTAATATGACTATTAGCTACTTTACTATTATTATTATTATTGTAACACCCCCACCGTCGCCCCCCTTGGAAGGGCGCCGACGGGCGCGCTACCCAACGCTCACTCACATACAAGCACGCATGCACTAAGCGGAAGCATACATTCATACATAACATACATCTGAAAATACAGAGGAAATTAAAACTTTAAAGAAACAAAAGCTGAATACACGTTAACTCACATACATACATATAATCACTCAGTGGAAGCCTAAGGCGAAAGATAAAACTGAGGAATAACTGAAAGCTTAATTACAATGAGATCCTTACATAACCAAATACATAAGAAAAAGGTTACAAAATTACAGAATCTGAAATACAGAAGCTTAACAAAATAACAAAATGCTTCTAACTCCTATGTGGCCGACCTTGCAGATGCACTACTCGAACCGAACCAAACCTGCCACCTGCACGGGAAGAAAAGCCCGTGCTAAGTGATAAACGCTTAGTGGGGAGAACACACAAGCAAAGAGGACGGCCATTCACAATGGTCGCCAAAGCAAGTCACATACACGAATGGCATATGCAAATAATCACAACGGATGGATATACATACCGGTATGAGAGAGAGAGAGAGAGAGAGAGCCATGCATTTGAAAGTTCATAATCACATACAATGATCATACCCAGTACTCATTAACTGGAAACCCATTCACATGCAATACAATTATCATACAGTAACGCACCCAACTATCATGCCGAGAACACTAGTTATCCAAACATACGTTTATCATGTCACAAGATGCATACGCTAACTGGAACTCAGGGTATAACATCAAACCACCACACTCCCACTGTGCAACTCTACTACATAAAATATCATGCCAACATACCGCAATCACTACACTGGCATAAACTAAGGAAGTATATATCATAGCACTAGCTTCAAAGTAATCAAGAGGACAAGATCACAATCTTAAACATATCAATTTACATACTTATAGCCACAACCGATCCGATTCACATGCTTATATACAATATAACCATGCATGAGTCACATACGTAAATACATTAGTCGAATCACATTCAAAGCATTCTGAGATTTATAACACATCCCATGACAAGTGCGAATAAAGTTGTCAGATATAAAAATCATGCTTGCATAATAGAGACATACATTTCAAAGCTCATATCCACGTTTATGAACATATAAACCGTTTCCTCAAATCATTATCATGCTTATTCGGATGCCACATTCTTATAGTTATTTCAGAGCAGAACAAATCAACAAAGCACCTGCTGACTCAATGTAGTGGATAACGAGTGAACGGAAAGTACTTTACGGGTACCAACCGATTACAGAAAGTACCTTACGGGTACAAATCGAAAATCATTTCAATTTTCATTCACAAACATTTTTCGGAAGGACCTTAAACAAGATCCAAACACATTACAGAAGTTCGCGAGGAACCAAACGGGGACCTGATCGGGATCCAAACGGAAACAGAAGCTGCAGCAAAAAGACTCTATTAGGCATGCCTAACTATCCACTGAACTGACTCTAGCAGGTTATGCATCATCCATTCAATTCATTTCATATTATCTCAAAACACACACACACACACACACACACACATATATATATATATATATATATATATATATATATATATATATATATATATATATATATATATATATATATATATATATATATATATATATATATATATATATATATATATATATATATATATATATATATCATGTATATATACATATGTATAAGCATATTCATATCAGGGATTCACATACATATAATTCATAACATTGCCCATGCATAATACATCCACTTGTGTTAACATACTTCATAAAATAGTCCAAGCATAAACCTAAAAGTATTACAAGTTCGGAATTCACACATTGGCATCACAAAAGAAAACTCAATTTGGAAAACAGAGAGTGTCGCGATCACGACGGATGTCGCGCTCGCGACAGAGGCTACTTGCCCATGTCGCGATCACGGCAACCTTCGCGATCTCGCGAGGGAACTAGGGCATCTCGCTGTCGCGCTCGCGACAGTGAACTGCCAATCCAAACAATTCAGCAACCGATCTCTCTGTTGCGCTCACGACATGTGTCACGCTCGCGACAGAGGCTCTGCTGCACAGCTCGGCAGAGAGCTCGGGCGCATGCGAGGGCTACTTTCACCGGGCTCTGTCGCGACCTCGCGACAGAGTCGGGAATTCCAACCCTTACACAAGAAATCTGCAGAAAATTCCTCCTTCACAACCCCCAAACTCAACCAACGTCAAAACATCAACTTACCTCATCTCCAGCAAGCCACACATCATTGACAACATGAGCACAACATTCGTATCAAGAATTCCGATAAAACATACCACTAACAATATCCATTTATACAATCTATAATATCAACACTATTCGCCGTTCATCACAAACGCACCCATGTTATGCATTCATATATACGGTACAACATGCCTAGGTTACTCATGAGATCGACACATATCCACACTCATCCATAAACCAACCTTCACGGAGTTATATCTATTATTATTCACTTGTTAAATCACCAATTCTTAATCATACTCATAAGTTTTACCAAAGACAACTACTTATATAGTCATTTAATTACCCTAAAGATGCATAATAAGCTGAGGGGAAGATACGGGATTGATCCGGGTCAACCCAGGGCTCAAAAATAGAGAAGAAAAGGCTTAAAACATGTTTTTCTGTCGCGCTCGCGACAGAGGCTCACCTCTAAAGCCAAACGAAATTGCTTAACGGCCCAAACTTGTATTGCCTAAACCGACCTCTAAACCTCATTTTTAGCCAAAACTTCCTCTTAACAAATGTTCCCTAGGATGTTAACGTTCAAATGAAACAAATTTCAGATCAAAATAACATCTAAAACTCCAGATATGATCTCCACAACCCAGACTGTTCAAATAACCCGATCCAAACAGAAACACTACGATATTTGTCAATTTTTTGGGTCTTAGAGCAAGAATTTGCCCAAGGCTATTTATGAGACATTTAAAGGCATAGAAATCATGGTTCTAATGGATTAAGAATCAAACGATTTAGAGCTCTATAACTACAGATATGACAAAAACAATGCACGGAGGTCAAAAGAGAACTGAACAGGATTACTAAAATCACCATAAAACATCAAAATCAGAGAAATTCCCAAACTCATGCATTTCAATGCCAACCCACATATACATTTATCTCAATCAAATACATGGATTACTAACACATTTACCCAAATTAGTTCATGCATAAACTCATATCAAACACTCAAATTTCCGGAAAGCAAACAACAATACAAACTCATGATCCAAGGAGAATAGGCAAACACAACTCAAAACTCAAATGTAAAATCAAAGCTCCCAAACCTCAAATTGCCGATGCAATCCTCAACCTTCAAGAGCCCACTTTCTCTTATCCTTTATTCTTACTCTTGATACTCAAATCTTGCACAAAACCAAAACCCACAAATTACTTTTCCAAAAATCCCAACTTAAATAAACCAAAGAAGAAGAAGAAGAAGAAGAAGAGGAAACAAAAATCCAAATACAAGAACCCTAACTTACCTCTTCAATTTAGCTCCAAACCCAACCAAAATCACCTTAAGCAAAGCACAATCCAAGCCAAAAG
This sequence comes from Excoecaria cochinchinensis, assembly GCA_947683425.1. Lineage (NCBI taxonomy): Eukaryota > Viridiplantae > Streptophyta > Magnoliopsida > Malpighiales > Euphorbiaceae > Excoecaria > Excoecaria cochinchinensis. Next base: position 4,647,580 of record CANTUQ010000105.1, read on the forward strand.
AGAAGAAGAGGAAATGAGAGAGGGAGGGCAACGGGAAATGTAAATTTCTGTGTTCCCCCTCTCTCTTTCCCTTCTTTTCCTACTTACTCATCAATGCCCACCAACCAAAGCCACATGGCAAGCTCCTATTGGACCACAATTCCCACTTTTGACTTATTCCTCCTTGCACCATACACCATCCACACATTAACAATCTCTTACAATAATATCTCCAAGGTACCATATTCAACTCACACTATAACTTTTCTTAAAAGTCCACTTACATCCTACTCCCATACATTACAAGCACACACTAGATTAATCCCAAATAACATACCCTACATCCATACACCACCTGCACACCTTAATATTTCTTCTCTTAACATACTTAATTAATTTCCTTGCACTAAATCCTTAATATCCAAATTTTCCTCTTACACAAATTACGGAAATACCCTTAATACCCCGACTTATCGCACAAAATTCCGACTAGGCCCTTTTTGGGGTGTTACAATTATTATTATCATTATTATTATTATTATTATTATTATTATTATTATTATTATTATTTTACATTATACAATAATTTCCCATTGACCTTATAATTACATTAATTAGTCAATTATCGTATCAATTTACATTTAAATCCTTAAATTAATCTTATTATGGTCAATTACAATTTATTCCTTCAATTTCCAAAAGTTTCCCTATCAAATACATTTTAGTCCTTCAATTAACATTACTATCATTATTTTATATTTTAGTTCCTAAACTGTTACTAAATTACAACATTACCCTCCTTTTCACTTATTTACAACAAAGCTATTAATTAATCTTATTTTTACATTTATTTCATTATTTGACATACAATTTACCATCTAATCCTTAAAATATTGTTTTCAAGCCAAATTACATTTTAATTCTTATATTTCTATTAAATTATGATTTTACCATTTGATTTCGTTATAATTACAATTATACCACTAGTTATTCATATTCCACTCCTAATTCGTTATTTAACAGGTAAAATTTTCCGTTTAATCCCCTAAACTAAATCTTATGCATAATTTCCATATTTAATCCATATTCATTCATCTTATTACTTATTTAACCAATTAATTACTTAGTTTTCATAATTCTCTTTTAATCCTTATATTATCACCATTTTACTCAATTTACAGTTAAGTCACTCCTTTACCCATTTTTACCCTTTTATCTCAATCTTTTACATAATTACCATATTACCCCTATTTCTTTTATATCTTTATCATTAGTCTTTGCTTACTCCATTTTCTCTTATTAACACTTAATTACTTATTTTAATTCATTTTTATTACTTTGCCCCTAGTATCAATCCGGCAGAATCTTTGAACTAGATATACGGGATGTGAACCCCACAGGTTCACTATATTAACAGCAATACAGTAACAGTAACAAAATAAAGTAGCAGTGATAGTAGCAGTTATACAGTGATAGTAACAGTATTAGTACGGTAGACCGTCATTAGCCTACAAAATCGAGTCGTCATGACTTGCACCGCGGTATAATATCCCTATGGCTAGCCATCTATATTAACTACTAGACTACTAAGGGCATCTTCATCATTCATTATTTCTCAAAATTCATTATAAATTTGCTTATAACCATTCGGTCATTAGGTACTTTTACATTCATTTACTTTCTTTTCCATAATTTTCAATTTTAATTCACTAAATAATTATTTCTAACATCAATTATGTTATTTCTTCACTTTAACTCATCATTTTTAATAATATTCACTTTAGACATAAAGCATGCTTCACATATAAAATATTCAATTAAACATTATATATTCCAATTAAATTATCTTACACTCTATTTCACTTATATATTCTTTTTTAGGCATTAAATCATTAAATTCACAAAATATACTATAAGAAATCCATGATTACCATTCGGCCACATACTTTTTTTTTCACATGTTTTTATTTTTCTTCCATTAATCATTCATTTATCTAAATTACATGTTAATTGTCATGAATACATAGTTATTGTGCATTAATCTTCAAATTATACCTTAAGAATTTCAACATAACTATTCGACCATGCACTTAATTCTTCACTAATATTCATTTTTCTTCCATTAATCATTAATTTATATTGATTACATGTTAATTGTCATAAATATACCATTTTCTATCATAAAATATTAAAGTATACCCTTTTATTCCCTTAGCATACATTCGGCACTATGTAGATTTTTTTTCATAAATGTATTCTTTCCACTTTAAGCACACAAATCTTTATTTTCAATTTCCTTTAACATGGTCATAAGCTTACTTTCAATTTTACATGCATATTTCACATACTCACATCATCAACATAACCTAAAATCATATATTTTCAATGAAAAAATAAGGATATTGTATCCACTAACCTCATTTTTTTGTTCTCCACTACTCAATCTTCTTTTTCCTTGCCTTAATCCTTTGAAACACCATCACCTCCCTTGTATACCATAAGTGACCGAATATAATCATCAAAGAAACAACCATCAATTTGCTTCCTTTATTCGATACAACATAAATGCACTCTACACATCATAAAATGCCTATTTTTCACTCTAAAATTCATCTTTGGACTAATCATGACTAGTATTATCCAATAATCAAATAAAATATTTTTCTTTTTTGGGTATACTTTTTACACTGAGAACTTCATAAGAGGTCACCCATAGCATTACTCGCACCTAAGCACGTTTAATCTCGGAGCTCCAATAGGATCTAGTGCATTAATGATGGTATGTTCGCACCTGAAAAAAAAACTTTTCACGGCTTTTGCTATTGTAGGCCACTACATGCCGGCTTTTACATTTTTGGGCCATTACAACTTTGCCTAAAAATTTTATTTCCAGTGTCAAAATTTCAGTTGAACGTGGACCTAGGCAGTTGCCGGTATTCTATTGGGCAAAATGCCTTTTCATCTTGTGGTCTATGTTTATCTCACAATTGTGAATTTCCCCACATAGATGAAACTAAATTTCCCCATAAAAATTTATGATACATGTCTAATGTCTGTCTAATGTCTGTCTAATGATGCTTAATGTAATATACTTTTAATGACATGAAAAATAAATTAATATAAATATAATTCATACATGAGGCATTATGCCTATGATTGCTAATTATTTGTTGGCATTGCATCGAATTATTATCCTACATATATTTATAAATGTGCATACAAGCATGTAATATAATTATGAAAAATTATAACTTAAAATTAGAGCCTCGCTAGCAAGTCTAGCTTGTGGATAGATAGGCATGCTTATAGGGACTACTATTGCAACTTCCTACTATTTCGTTGACACTCGTTGTGTCCGAGACTTTATAATTCTCCCATTATACTGTACCTTTGGATACCTATTATTTTGTGTACCTACGGGTAATTATACGATCCGTACCTTCGGGCACTAACCGTTTTGTACCTACGGGTACCTACTGTTTCTTCCCATTATCCACTACCACGAAAAAGCAGGCACTAATGAAATGTATTATATGCTCTGATATGAATGTTTGTGATATTAGTATGTGAGTATAATGATAATAACTTATGAATTAGTATTGCCTAACATAATATAATTGTGAATGTAACTTTGCATGGATGTATATGTACATGTTTTATGAATGTAACTTTTTAACACCCTTACACTATACGTACACTGCCAGCTTAATGCTATTGTGCGATTACCAAGATTGTTTCAACATCAACCTAACTGTAATTGAAAATTTGAGGGTAAATTTTTTTTTCCACATTAAACATTACATTCATTTAACCATTATTATCCTTAAGATTTTAAGTTGCCGATTGACCTATAACTGTCTAATGTTACTATTCATTTGGTCAAAATTTTGGCAGTATAACAGCTTGTATTTTTACCTACCCAAACCTACAAATTCAAACAACCGTAGCCCCGGCAAGGGTACAACAATAATATCACATACCTCATACCATCAACAGTCCAAAATATCCATTCATCACAGAGTTACACTAATACCAACTATTCATACATATACAACTACATATACCACTTCTCAATATACATGCCAACAAAGCATACATAAGCAAACTTAAATCTTTATTCTCCGGTTACGTTCCTAAAACTCCTGAGGTATGTTGCTCACTCCTAAAGCGTACCTACACGCAGTCAAATAAAACTACGTGCTGAGCATTAAATATGCCCAGTGGTGGTTACAAATCCATAAATTTTCATTACCTAAAATATTATTAGTTAAATACAATATTATATTCAGTTAAGTATAATAGTTATAATTAACCAATAAATTCATCAATTTATTTACCTATTTATTTATTAAGTTATATTATTCACTATTTACATTTTAACCCTTTAATTAGCTTTACAATTCCAATAATAATATTTAGGTCCTTAGTCTTTTCCTATAATTACATTTATGTCCCTAACTTTCAAGAATTCCAATTATGTCCTTAACTTTTTCAATATTTCCAACTATGTCCTCATCTTTTTCAATAATTCCATTTATGTCCCTTATTTTACTTAATTACCAAATTACCCTTAATTATACTTAAATTACCAATTTACCCTTATATTACTCTTATTTTCCATTCTTACCCTTATATATCTTACCAAATTACATTTTAATCCCGACTTTACCACTATTACACCAAATTACATTTTGCCCTTATATTTTCACTTATTTACACAATTATCATTTTAATTACACTTTTTATCTAATTTATACCATTTTCACCCATTAAGTGTAAAATTACCATTTTACCCCTAAACTTTCTATTTTATTCACTTTAGTCCTATTTTCACTTATTTTCTTATTAATCACTATTTTAATCACTTTTATCTCATATTTACCATTTTGCCCCTAGTATACACCCGATAGAAATCTACTGACCGGATATGCTGGACGTGGATCCCACAGATCCACTACACTATAAAATGATCCCAATGAGACCATTCTTCACTAACACTACACTACACTGATCACTTGAAGCACTATGCACTAGGATAAACCATCATTGGCCTATCAATAGTGAGTTGTTCTGACTCAAACCATGGTGTAGAATCCTTATGGCTCGCTAATTATATCCTGAACTAGATTTCAATACTAGACTACTACTAAGGGCAATTACTTATCAAAATTTCACTTAAAACACATGATAAATCATCATACAACATTCGACCATGTCATCATATTTTCATACAAATTCACATACATACTCATTTATCATTATTTCATCATTTTATACCACTAGAGGTTGGGATTGTGTGCCCCTTTGACTTTTTCATGTGTAGTGAATTGTAATGTAGTGTCAATTGATGCATGTTTAATATGTTTATGTAGTTTGGAGAAATTGTATATGTTAATTAATATTTGAAATAATTGAAAAGTAAAAGGGATGTGTGCTGAAGTGTTAATTGAATTGCCATGAGTATAATATAGTGATCATATATGAACCCTAGTTATAGGGGAAAACTCTGCTCATATTGTATCAAACCTCCATGTGATGTTTTAGTGATAAGTGGAGTTTGAGAACTCTAAATTAAGTGATTGTTGTGCTATTAGAACCATGAATTCCATACCTATATAATTCCAAGAAATGACCATGAATGAATTCTGGCTCTAAGTTTCCCAAAAGTGGCCAAAACATAAGTGTCTCTATTCTGGCGGGTTTGTTGTAACAGTATAGATAGTTTAGTTTATATCTGTTGTTTGAGAAGTCCAAATTACCTGAAACTTGCTCCATTTGAAACTTAACATCCTAGGGAATAATTTTTAAGAGGACGTTTTGCCTAAAAATGAGGTTTAGATGTTGGTTTAAGAGGTACAAGTTTGAGGTGAAAAGCAATCTCGTAGGGCACCTGATAGAAGCTACTGTCGCAAGCGCGACAGAATAAGTTTAATGAGGGATTTTTCTTCATATTTTGATCCCATGGTTGGCATGAATCATTGCACACCTTTACCCCCCCCCCCCCACCTCTAGTTTGTGTATTTTTGTGTGTTTATCCTTTCCGAAATGCACCCGAACTTCTTTACAAGTTTTTATAGCTTGTCCAACTCATGTCTAACATTATGAGATGAGTATATGAATGTTTGTCAATTGAAATCATACGTAAATGATGCTATGGAATAGTACTTTAATAAAGTAATTAAATGTATAAATGTTTTTTAATTATTGAACATGATATGGCATGCAATGTTGATGATATATGATTGAATCATAATGGTATGTGTACTTATATGGTGAACTATATGAATATGTTTGAACATGCATATTATAGATCATAAGTATTATTTGCTACTATGAATTATATATATATATATTGGATTGTTTAGCATATACATGAATTGAGTGAAATGTGATAGTGTTTGGATACATGAATATGTGTCATAGTGATTAGAGTGTTAGCAAGCCTGAAGTGTCAAGTTAGTGGATAGATAAGCATGCTTATAAAGGGTTTAGTGCAGTTGCTCAGTAGACTCATCTGGTTCTTTTGCTTAAAGATTTTGGTCTCTTTTATTACCTTCGGGTATTTGAATATTTCGAGACTTATGTCTTCTGTGTGTTCAGATACTATGTCCAACTAGTATCTTCAGTACCTTTATCCACGATTAATGAAAGTTCGGCTCTTTTCTTTTCGTTTGGTTTTGTGATATTTAGGCTTATGCTTTAGTGATTTTAAATTTTTTTTGAGCAATTCATGTTAATGCTTATGACTCAGGCCATGACCGAATTGTATCTCAGGGTAAAACATGAATTATTTTAATGATTTAATGATTATAATGCATGAAAACAAATGTAGAATTAAAAATAAGTCACTAATAATTTGTTGAGGATTTTTAGACTTCAATTGGATATATTTTAGTTTAGGCAAGTATTATGTCTAAAGTGATTAATATGGAATATGTTCATTTTAAGTGAAATAATAGTATAGTTAAATGTGAAATAAATAATTAATGACATAATGTTATAATAAGTGAAAGATAAATGAAATGGAAGGTGAAAGTGTAACACTCCTTACCCGTATGTAATGGACTACACCTTTGAGAGATAAGTTACTACGACAGGTAAGGATTGTTCCACAACAAACATGAAATATTGTTATCTTAACTCGTTTGCATTTATTAAATAAGGTCTCGAATTATAAAATTTCTTTTCATTATGATAAAGGCATACATTCTTATGCATTGATCACATATAATTTACAAGCACCATATTAAGGTCATACATATCATAAATTACGTTACATCATATCTTCTTTTATATATATATATATATATATATATATATATATATATATATATATATATATATATATATATACCACTTTGGCTTCATACATTACATACCACAAATTTAGCATCTCTTCCAAAAGGGTTAAACTTACAAATACTCTATTAATCATTACAATATTACGTCAAAAATATAAACCTATATAAAACACTTGCTCCTAATGTGTTGGCTCTTAGGAATGCGGATTGTCCTTCAAAATCAATGGGTCTCCAAACTTGCACAGATGAAACACCCATGCTAAGCACAAAGGTTTTGTAGGGAAAAATATGAAATGGACAAACACTTGCAACGATCATCAACACATATTTATGTGCAAATAAATAACATACTTAATTATCATAAAATGCCCAATAGAGTTTTTCAGATACAATCATGATCACATGTTCACATATCCCATATTAAACATTATTATTTTCTTTATCCATAAAGTGCCTGCATTCTCTAACCGGTGGATAACGGGTCGAAACGTATAGGTACCCGAAGGTACATTTATATACATAATTCATATGCATAGGGATCTAAACAAGATCTATAAAACATAGGGATCCAATAGGAACAGAAATGCATAGGGACCCAAACGAGATACATTACACATAGGTTGCCGTGACATAGGCCCCTATAGGCATGCCTATCTATCCATGACTCAATATTTACAGGCTAATTATTATTCAAATAATATGCCAATTCATGATATAAGTTCATACACTTTATAGTTCATTTCAAAATCTCACACTAACTCTTATAACAAATTTTAAAGAAACATGTTAATTATATGTCATTGCTTAGGTATTCCTTATGTTATTATATATTCATGTCAGAGATCAATTTAAATTCATACCAATCATAGTGTACATTTAAATAATTCAACATGTCACATAGTGGTCATGATTCCTTGACCACCGTGTGAACCTAAATGCACTTAAAATTATATGAAAATATGCAACACACACGTTGGTCAGAAAACATCATATGGTGGTCAGACAGAGGCACATGGTCGTCAGGACTTCTTGGCCATCATATGACCTAAGAATCTTGAAAGATTCTAAAAAGATGCTTTACAGAACAGGTTAGGATTCGAATGACAAGGTGGTCAGGGATCCAACATGGGGGTCAGACATGGTCACACGGTGGTCAGGGCTCCTTGACCATCATATGACCCGAATTTCAAGCCAGACCTAATAGTTCGTAGTGTGCCACATGGTGGGTAGGGAAACCTGACTATTGTGTGGCCCTGTTATATTGGTTAATAAAATAGGTTTACACTGAACAACCTTTCACTCCCAACTTGGGCTATTAGAACCAATGTGTAAACAACATTTTTAACAAAAGTGATCTTCTTATAAAATGTTCCCCAAGATGTTAACTTTCTAATAATATAAATTTTAGGTCATTTGGACAACTAAAACTCTAGATATAACTTAAACAACCCAAACTGCTCTGATGACTCGGCTATTTAAAGCCAAAATTAGCTCTAGGTTCCTTCTAGAAATACTTAGGTATGTGAGTTATCTTTCTAACCCAACTGGAATCACATGATTTAGAGCTCTACAACTCCATTTACTCCCAAAATAAGCAACAAAGGTCAGGCTGAAATTCGGGTAGAGTATCCCGTTAAAACTCAACATGCCCAAATTAGCCAATTCAACCCCACAACCACAACAACCTCAACTCAATTCAATTCAAATCAATCATACATACTTCAAACACAGTAATTTATCATTATACATACAAGAACATATTGATTTCCCAAACCTTTCTCTTTTGCTCTTCCTTTGCTCCTTTAAGCACTATTTTCACCTTCCTTCTCTTTCCCTTCTGCTTTGCCAGCCTCTACCTCTACAAACACATCATAAATTCATCAATAACACAATAACCATAATTCTTAATCCTCTAAACCCATGGTAGAAGAAGAGAGAAGAAGACATAACCACTAGCTTACCTTTTTTTTAGCTTACACAAACACTAGAGTTGATTTGCCTATTCTTGAAAACACTTAAGCACAATTTTATGAAGGATTAAATGTATTTTTGAGGGAAGTAAAATGGCTGAAAAAAAGAGAGAAGGGGCCGAATTCTTGGCTCCCAATTCTACCGATTTCATGGCTTTTAAAGCCATGAAGTTTCCTACCTTTTCCTCTTTTAATCTATCCAACCATTAGTCAACTTTTGATTGGTTCTCTTTTCAAATTCTTCTTTTAGTCCATAATCTCTTATGTAATCTTACATTAACCTTTTTAATTAACTTAATTCATGTAGTAAACTTATTTAATGCAATTTAGTCCATAGGGGTTGTGTAACACCCCAATACCCTCGGGAAGGAATATCAGGGCATCACAAGCCAACACGCACACATACACGTACACATGCATACACAAAGGCGAAAGCAATATCAATAAATGAAGATAAGAACATTCTTTGGCTAAACATAAACTATTAATAATATATATACTGTCACATCCCAAATATGGCCTAGTTAGAAATAGCAAGATTAATTGGACATTAAGGGTATTTTGGTAATTTATGCAAGAGAATTAAGGGCTTTATTGAAAAGTTAATTAAAGTTTTGAGAGAAGAATTTTTTTATTAGTGACCATTTGGTAATTAAGTGAGGACTTAAAGAGTTATGCAATGAGCTATTGGTAAAAGTGTAGCTAGTGGAATAAGGGGTCTAATGCATGAGTGCCAAGTGGATGAGTGTGTTATGCCTTGGCGACCATTGTGAATGGTCGTTCATACTCTTGTGTGTTCTCCCCACTAAACGTTTATCGCTTAGCACGGATTCCTTCTCGTGCAGGTGGTAGGTTTGGTTCTGTTCGAGTCGCGCATCTGCAAGGTCGGCCACGTAGAAGTTAGAAGTTTTGTTATGTGACCAGCTTCTGTATTTTGGATTTTTGTTATTCCTGTAGTCTTATGTATCTATAAGGTTTTGGATATTATTTTGGGTTATGTAAACGTTATATATTTATATATTAAGTTATTCCTTCATTTTATCTTTCGCCTTATGCTTCCGCTGAATGATTATATGTATGTATGTGAGTTATTGTATGTTCAGCTATTGTTTCTTCAAAGTTTTAATTTCCACTATATTTTCGTATGCATGTCATGTATGAATGTATGCTTCCACTTAGTGTATGCGTGCATGTATGTGAGTGAGTGTCGGGTAGCACGCCCGCCGGCGCCCTAACAACGGGGGCGACGGTGGGGGTGTTACATTTAGTGGTATCAGAGCGCGGTTTGGTGGTTCTGGTTGCCTTTGTTTGTTTGAGTGTCAAGTCTTGGTATGCTAGTTGGTTTGTGTCGAGTCTTTGCATGTGAGTCGGTTTGTGTCCTGGCCTAATGCAGATGTGTCCTGTCTTGTGTCATGTTTAGATGGAGTCTGATCCTAGTGAGAATGTGGGCAAGACAACGGAAAGTGTTAACCCTGTTGTAGCTGATCAGAGTGTTTTCGAGCATCTTTTGGTTGGAAATCCTGGTCCTGCTTCCGATGATAGGACATTAGTGCAAGGGTTGGTTCGGATTTTGGATAGGTTGACTGCTCCTCAGGTTTCTCAAGGCCCTATTCGGAAGGTTTCACAGAAAAGAAAGGTGTCGTGTAAAGAGGTGTCAGTGGGAAAGAAAATTTGAGGACCTCCGATGTGTCAACAATGTCAGACGCAACATTGGGAGAAGTGTAAGAAGAAGTGGGTACCGCCTATATGTCAGCACTGCCAAAAGCAACATCGGGGCCCATGTCGGAAGCTCACAGGTGCTTGTTATGGATGTGGCATAATGGGACACCGGATTGCTGATTGTCCTAAGAAGTTGAGCGAGAATCTTGCTCGGCAAGCTAGAAATGATGTAGAGGAATTGCTTAGAGTCGCCCGTGTACCATCAGGAGTTGTTGCGCACCGCAGTGAAGTGGTTGAACCTGTAGAGCCTTTCGGTAAGTTTGTTTTGATATGTTTGAGTAAAGTTTGTTTGGTATCTTTGGATGCAAGGATCTTTGGATTTTGTAAGGTTTTGGTAGTACTCTGTATACCTGTCAGCTATCTCCAGAAAAAGTTTTTGAATGAAAGCATATTAAATCATGGGGATGGGACAAAGTGCATCATTATAGCATCAATTGCATCACTCTGCATACCTGAGTCATCTCAATCTCATTACATCAACATCCCTTTGACCATACATGAGAAGCATTGCATATGTGTTTTGACTGAGGGAAAGTTGGCAAGGTGTACATGGAGTGTCACACCCCAACCTATAACATGGATACTTCTACTCGTAACTAGAGCGAGAGGGATCCAAGATAGATAGGAGTGTCACACCCCACTAGTACACACTTTCAAACATTACATACAGAATAACATATCCGGTATAAATAAAAACTTTAAGAGAACGAAGAGGGATACAGAACAAAATGGATACTTTTATTAATATACAAAAAGAAAGTCTTTACATGATACAATAGGTTACAAAAAGAACCAATTTACAAAAGCCCAAGATACATTGTTCCAAAGGGCTAACGAAATATTATATCAATTACAAAAGAAAGGAAAGCCTATATTATAAAACTTCCAATCTCTAGTTGCGTTGGCCCTCCCGATGCGACACGCCCAACCCACGGTAATCAAAACCTTCCACACCTGCACGGATAAACACCCGTGCTAAGCGAAATCGCTTAGTGGGGAAACACAGAATGCATAACCGCCACTCACAGTGACGATGACAGAAAACATATGATAACAATACAATTATGCGCATATAATCATACATAGTTAATTCAGATATTTGCATTCTCATCCAAAGATTCTTGTACAAAACACAATGACACCTGCTTAATCATAATGAGTGGATAACGAGTACACATAGATACTTGAGAGTATCGGTATCATATTTCAACACATAGATACACGGAGGTATCAAAATATTCTATTTGTTTTATTCCAAATTGTTTTCACATAGAATCTTAAGAAAGATTCAGACAGAAGGATCGCGAGGATCCGATCGGGGGACCTGATCAGGGTCCAAAGTCGTACACATAGCTGCAGTGGCACATAACTCTATTAGGCATGCCTAACTATCCACTTATCCGACATTAACAAGTTATGCAAAATCTTATCATGTTTACATATATATTATCCATGTAAATAGATAGTCAAATCTTTAATGAAACTGCATGCAAAAGAAATTAAGTCATTAAGCAAAAAGGAAAAGAAATCAAATTTGGAAGTTGCGTCTGTCGCGCTCGCGACCACTGTCGCGCTCGCGACAGAGACCGAAACACATCTCCCCGCCAAGTCTCGCGGTTGCGAAAGAGTCTCGCGTTCGCGAGAGGGCAAAGGCGTCACTCCCTGTCGCGCTCGCGACAGAAGGCAACCTTCCGCGACCACCGCGCGCTCGCGACAGAAAGGGTCCTGCACATACTCAGAGGTTGAGCGCTTTATCGCGCTCGCGACAGAGAGTTCCCTGTCGAGCTCTCAGCGCGACACTTCTCGCGCTGGCGCGAGGGCTGAAACCTCCACGCTCTGTCACGCTCGCGACGGTGTCGCGTTCGCGACGGTGTCGCGATCGCGACAAACACGGGTTTTTCAACTCTTACGCCCAAAATCTGCAGAAATCTCATACAATTCACATCCAAACTTCCAAATTGATTCTAAACCTTAAAATTAAGCAACGCAAGAATTCACAACTCCAAACATGATTAAAAACCCAGCTTTACCACCATTTATCTCAATTAAATCAAGTCGATTACATGTCCAATTGCAAGAATTTCCAAAACAGCACATTTAACAACAATTACCACTATTCACATAATTTCTCACAAATCCTTCAACAATATTCATTCTCTAGCATCTCATATCATGTTTAATGTAATTTAAATTACAACAACACAACTTACAACCCCAATCAAAACCAAAAGCATAATTATCCAACTCAATTCACATATATGCATAAAAGATGAACATTCCCAAACCTTCTCTCCTTAGCTCCTATTTGCGAGCTCCGCTCCCGCTAGCGATTTCTTTTCCTTTCGCCGGTCTAGGAGCCTCCTCTGAACCACAAACCCACCATAACCAAGATCAATTCTAAAACAACCCATAAACAAATAAATATAAACTAAAACCTAGAGAAGAGGAAGAAGAAGAATCTAAAACACCCATAACCCCAACTCACCTTTAAACTTTAAAAATTACAAGCTAAGCAACTCAATCTACTCAAGGGAAAGGAAAGGGAGCAAGATCGGGCCAAGAAGAAGGAAAAACAAAGAAGAAAGAAGAAGAAAAGAGGAAAATGGTGTGAAGAAGAGAGGGAGAACAGGAAACCACAAGGAAAGGGCTGACTTCTCTCTCACCAAACCCATTAAATGCCCACTTATCCCCTTTGCCACATGTCACTCTCTCCTTAAGACAAATGTCCCCCAACATATCCTACTCCCATACTCTAATATACACTCTAGGCTATCTCTTACTCACACCCTACCTCCATACATTCACTCATACATTAGTTTAATTCCTCCTCTCATACTAATACGCACACATATACAATAAATAAACCAATTTAACACATACATGTAACACAGAGAAATACACACATACAGACACGGACAGGCTCAAACTACTGGGGTGGTTTTGGGGTGTTATATGGAGTATTTGGTATTAAGGTTGAGAGTGGTTATGGTAAGCATAGCAGCTATTTAGGAAAGTGTTCTGTGTTTGGTTAAAGTTGAGTAGGGATTATTTTGCTGAAAGTGTTTGGGTTCGAAGATAAGAAAGTGATCTAAGAGTTCAATGATGGGGATAAGTGTAAACGAGCGAATAATTTGGAATTGAAGTGTATGAGTTTCATGGTGACTTGGAGCATTGTGTTGAGAATCCTTCCAGTGCAAGTGAATTTCGAGGACGAAATTCTTTTAGGAGGGAAGAGTTGTCACACCCCAAATCAGGCCTGGTCGGATTTGGCGCGTTAAGTCGGGAATTCAAGGGTATTTCAAAAATTTGTGCTTGAGGAAAATTGGATGATAGGATTTGATGGCAAAGTAATTAATTAAGCATGTTAAGAAGAGAAATGTTAGAGTGTGCTTGTAGTGTATGGAAGTAGGATATAAGTGGGTTAAGAGGTTTTATAGTGTGGGTTTGTATGTATGGTGCCTTGGATGTAAGTGGGTTTTAAGGAATGATTTGGTGTGAGTCAAGTTTGGTACCTTGAAGATTTTTATTCAAGAAATGCTTGTATGTGGATGGTGATGGTGCAAGGAGTGGTAAAGTCAAAAGTGGAGTGTTTGGTCCTATAGGAAGTTGCCAAGTGGAATGAGTAGGTGGAGCAATTAATGAAAAGGGAAAAGAAAGAGAAAAGAGGGAAAGGAAATCTGCCTCCTGTCCCTCTCTCCTCTCTCTCGGTTTTCTTCTCTCTTTTCCTTGTTCATCCTCTACTTTATCTCCTTTTCTTGGTGGCTGGTTTCTTGCAAGATCCTTGGTTGTTTTGGTTGGATTGTAGAGCAAGATTGAAGAGGTAAGTTGGGACTTTAGGGTTCTTGTGTTTGGGTTTTATTTCCCCTCCTTCTTCTTCTTCTTCTTCTTTGGTTTTATTTAAGTTGGGGTTTTTGGAAAAGTAATTGTGGGTTTTGGTTTGTGCAAGTTTTGGGTGATAAGAGAAAGCTCAAGGGTAAAGAGAAGGTGAAGATTGGGTTTTGAAGCTATAAAGGAATCAGGTTTGGGAGTTGTATTCAAGTGTGTGTGTTAGGAAGCTTTTATTTATGAATTTGACGTTGTGGGTTGTTTTTGCCCTAATTCTCACTTAGGTTGTAAATGTGTTTGTATTGTTTAAATTTCTGAAATTTAAAGTGTTTTGGCATGTGTATATGCATGATTGATGTGGGTAAATGTGTTAGTGATGCGTGATTAGGATTGAGTGGAAGGTATGTGAGTTGGGAAATTTATTGTTTTGTATGTAAATGTGTTTATGCATGTGTTCTTGATAATTTCCGGAATTTTGGTTGTGATATGTTCTTGATAAGGCATGTATGTTATGGGTTTTTGTTTAGGTAAAGTAATTTTGCATGAGCATGGGATTATTGTAGTGAATTTGAGGATTGATGTAATTTTTGCTGTAAATTTGTGGGTATTGCAAATTATTGGTATTGTTAGTTTGAATTGATGTTTAGTATGAAATTAATTGTTGATAAACGTTATATTGTGGCTATTGATGTTGTTGGGTGGCTGGATTTGAGGTAAGAGACCCTTTGAGTGTAAATTGTGTGTTGTGGGTGTGTTTTGGAAGAGGGAGAAATCTGCAGAATTCTGCAGATTTTGCAGGTCTCGACTCTGTCGCGATCGCGACACTGTCGCGAGCGCGACAGAGACCGGTGATCTTGGCCTGTGCTATCGCGAGCACGCGACTCTGTCACGAGCTCGCAATAGCAAAAGTTGAGGTGCTCTCTGTCGCGAGCGCGACGACGTCGTGATCGCGATAAAGCGTAATGCTGGCCTGTGCTGTCGCGAGCACGCGATCCGTCACGAGCTCGCGATGGCAAAAACTCAGACTCTCTATCGCGAGCACGACAGAGCCCGACTTTCCCCTCCTTCTCGCGATCGCGAAGCCCGTCGCGCGCACGCTGTGAAGAGACTATAGTCTCTGTCGCGAGCGCGACAGTTCAGTTGTGCTGAATGAGTTTCCTTTGGCGTACGTGTGTGATTTTGAACTTCAAGTTTCTTTTGAGTGCCCTTAAGCCTCATATCTGTTAATTTATGAGTTATG
This sequence comes from Excoecaria cochinchinensis, assembly GCA_947683425.1. Lineage (NCBI taxonomy): Eukaryota > Viridiplantae > Streptophyta > Magnoliopsida > Malpighiales > Euphorbiaceae > Excoecaria > Excoecaria cochinchinensis. The sequence goes on from CANTUQ010000105.1 coordinate 4,663,614, forward strand.
CGAATGTGAAACCATGATATGAATATGCCTATATACATGTATGTAATTTAGAATATTATGGGATGAATGGATTGGATCATGCATGGTTTATCATTAGTTATCCTCATCTATCGCATGATTAGGATTTCGTATTGATAATCACTGGCATGTTAGTGTTTCTATGCTTGACTCTGATATGCTTTGGAATTCTGGATAATGTTAAAGTGTGTTGATTGTATTATATTATATGCTTTGCAATATGAATTATATGAGGCATGTTTGACATTATGAACTTATGTATATGTTTACTATACTCTGGTTTATGCATGTTGAATTATATTATGTGACTCGAAACATGATTTGTATTATGCATGACCTGCTAGAGTCAGTTCAGTGGATAGTTAGGCATGCCTAATAGAGTCTCTTAGCTGCAGCACTTGTGAATGTTTGGACCCTGATCAGGTCCCTGCTTGGTTCCTCGCGAACCCTTTATGTGTTCGGATCCTCGCGATCCTTTTTAATGTGTTTGGATTTTGTTTAAGATCACCCTCTCAGTGAAATGTTTTAAAAAGCAAAAGGGTTTTCGATTCGTACCCGTAAGGTGCCCTTATGGCCGGTTGGTACCCGTAAAGTACTGTCCGTATACTCGTTATCCACTATTTTTAGTCAGCAGGTATTCTGTTCGCTTTGTCTGATATGAATATGAGAATATGATAACCGATTGGGTAAGATTTCAGTAATGTGAATCAGCTATCTTTCTGAGTGTGATCATGAAAGTTTGAGTGGTTTGAATGTGACTCAAGTATGTATTTGTATATGCTTTTCCGCCTATATTGTATTGTGAATGGATTTGATTGATTAGTTGGGAGTGTAAGCATGCGAACTAATATGTATAAGTACGCTGGCTTGCATAATTGAATACTATGGTTAAATGTGTGAACAAGTGTTTATCCTATTATGATGCAAGGCATGTGGATTGACGTCCGGTAAGTGCATGTGCCATAATGTAATGATACGCTATATGTTCCTTTGAGTTCAGTTATCGCAGTGCTTTTGGTACGTTGTCGTGTGTTTGCAATTCATGGCATGATATTGTATGGATTAGAGTTGTGCAGTGGAAGTGTGGTGGTTTAATGCTATACACTGGGTTTTTATTTAGTGTATGAGTCTTGTGACGTGATAAAAGTATGTTTTAGTACCTCTTAATGATGCATGATGGTTGGGTGTAGTATTGCTTGGTAATTGTGTTGCATGTGAACGGGTTCCGCTAAGGTAAGGGTACCTTGGTATGATATTTGCATGTGTAAATTTTCAAGAGAATATGCATGGTAAAGTGTTGTTATCTGATACCTCGGCGAAACCAGTAAGTTCTGCATGAGGATATTTGTATTATGTATGGTATTGCTTTTGCTTTGGCTTATTTTAACATAAGTATATAAATATGAATGTGAGTTCTCGAATGTATGCATTTACTATGCAAGCCAGATTATATATGTGTTATGAATGTTCGCATTAGCCATTATGAGTATGTTATGCCTTGGCGACCATTGTGAATGGCCGTTCATACTCTTGTGTGTTCTCCCCACTAAGCGTTTATCGCTTAGCACTGATTCCTTCCCGTGCAGGTGGCAGGTTTGGTTCTATTCGAGTCGCGCATCTGCAAGGTCGGCCACGTAGAAGTTAGAAGTTTTGTTATGTGACCAGCTTCTGTATTTTGGATTTTTGTTATTCCTATAGTCTTATGTATCTGTAAGGCTTTGGATATTATTTTGGGTTATGTAAACGTTATTATATTTATATATTAAGTTATTCCTTCGTTTTATCTTTCGCCTTATGCTTCCGCTGAATGATTATATGTATGTATGTGAGTTATTGTATGTTCAGCTATTGTTTCTTCAAAGTTTTAATTTCCACTGTATTTCCGTATGCATGTCATGTATGAATGTATGCTTCCGCTTAGTGTATGCGTGCATGTATGTGAGTGAGCGTCGGGTAGCGCGCCCGCCGGTGCCCTTCCAACGGGGGCGATGGTGGGGGTGTTACAAATTTGCTGAAAGTAATTTATGATACTTTTATAGACATAGAAGTCTCGGTTCTAATGGCTCAAGAATCACTCCATTTAGAGGTCTAAAACTCTACTTATGACAAAAACATTTCACAGAGGTCAGATGCAAAATAAACAGAATTTGCCAAAACCAAACTTTATCATCAACATATATACATATATATCACAAAAACACTACAAGCAATCAAAATGAACCAAAATTAAAATCACATATGATCCCGACCTCTAGAAAGCTCAATCTCTGTTCTCTACTCGTTTCCGATCTTCTCTTTCCCTTTATCCAATTTCTTGTCCACAGCTTCAACAAATCATATAGAAAACACTTGAGTTAAACTTCTTCTCACTTTAATTCAAAAATAGAAAGAAAAAGGAGGACAGATCGGAAAACCAACCAAACTTTCCTTCTGAGGAGACCCAATCAAGCCCTACTACACTGTCTTCAAACCAATCTAAGTGGTTCACTCAAAGAACCAAGCAAAAGAAGAAGAAAAGAAAAAAAATAAAATGGCAAAGAAAATGGGACACGGCAAACCAAGGAGAAAGGAAAGAAAATTAAGGTTTTAAGCAAATGCAAAAGGAAAGAAAAGAAACAAAGACAAGGGTCAATCCCTTATCCCAAAAGTCCACTTACCCATAAATGCCAACCAAACCTCATTAGTGCCACTAATTACCATTTATTTACTCAAAACAATATTCCATGCCAAGTGTCAACTCCCTACGATGCCATTTGTCACATTCCTACACCGCCACGTGTCCGATACCCCTCACTTAACCCGAAAAGTCCAACTCAATTAGGCTTCCCGGGAAGCATTCTGTCGCGCCCGCGACATAACCCACACTCAAGCCACACCCTCTTCTTTTTAAAGCCATACTAGTATAATCAAAACTTTACAAGTTTAATAACTTGCAAACTCACACATTCACATCTAGATTCACTCTTCTACTTATCAAAATCTGACAAAAACATTGCCAAAACTTCTATGGCCAAATCGGGTCACTACAGGTTGAATGACAAATCTAACCCTGCCTTTTCAAATAATACCGATTATGTCCTTAACCCATACACTTGACCAATTGCACAACTTAGGCCACTCTTATACCCCAATAGTGTTCAAATGACTAAGATATAAGTCGGGGCCCTATAACTCTTCTCTCCTAAAAGAATTTTGTCATCAAAATACATACCTAAACTGAACAGTTGAGGATGCTAAGATCTTATTATAGACTCAGGTTCCCATGTTGCTTCTTCAATTCTGTGGTGCTGCCAAAGTACTTTCACCAAGGGAATCTGCTTATTTGGAGTTGTCTCACTCCCTGAGCCAATATCACTTTAGGTTCTTTATCATATGAAAAATCCAGTTGTACTTATACATCTTGTAATGGCAAAACGTGAGACTCATCCGATTAGTATCTTTAAAGTATAGACATATGGAACACATAATGTAGCTTGGCTAGTTCCAGTGGTAGAGCTAATCGATAAGCTATTAGCCCAATTCGTTCAAGCACTTCATAAGGACCAATGAATCTCAGACTCAATTTCCCTTTCTTTCTGAACCAAAACACTTTTCTTCATGGTGACACTTTTAGAAAAACTTTATCACCAACCTCATATTTGATGTCTTTTCACTTTAAGGCTGCATAGGACTTCTGTCAGTCACTTGCAGCTTTTAACCGTTGCTAAATCATCCTCACTTTCTCTTCAATGTCTTTCACCAGATCAAGGCCAACTACTTTATGTTAACTCAACTCTGTGCAGAACACAGGAGTCCGACACTTCTTACTATAAAAAGCTTCATATGGTGCCATGCTAATGCTCATCTGATGACTATTGTTTTATATAAACTCCATTAATGAGATATACCTATTCCAATCCCGAGAAAATCAAAGACACAATGCCGAAACATATCTTTCAACACTTATCTAACTCTCTTAGATTGCCCATCCGTTTGAGGATGAAAGGCCATGTTGAAATTAAGTCAGGTAGTAAATCTTGGATCACGATCAGACACAATGGTTAATGAAACCCCATGAAATCAGACAACCTCATTCATATACAATTTAGCCAAATGATCCATAGAGTAATATAGTCGAACCGGTATAAAATGAGTTGACTTAGTGAGCTGATCGACTATTACCCATACTGAATCGTGCTTCTTTTGCATCATTGGAAGACCTATTACAAAATCCATTGTAACATTATCCCATTTCCACTGTGGAATTGGAATGGGATTAAGCAAACTCGATAGAACTTGGTGTTTAGCTTTCTTTTGCTGACAGGTCAGACACTTAGACAAATAGTCAACCATATCTTTCTTCATTCCAGGCCAGCAATAGAATTGCTTTAGGTCTCGATACATTTTATTACCTCTTGGATGCATAATGAAACTGTACTGTGAGCTTCATACAAAATCTTTTTCTTCAATTCCTTGTCGTTTGCTACACATAACCGGCCTTTATAATATAGAGCACCATCATCACTCACTAAATAGTCAGTCTTGTCTTCCTTTCTGACTGATTGCAGTGTTTGTTGTAGCTTGGAATCACTTCTCTATGCATCAACTATCATCTACTTTAGAGTCGGCTTAGCTTTCAACTGAGTTATTAAAGCTCCATCAGATGCTCTAAAGCCGAAATTGACTTCTTACTCAAGGTATCGACAGTCATGTTAGATTTACTAGGATGATAATCCACTATGCATTCATAATCTTTAAATAATTTAAGCCATTGGCATTGCCTTAACTTAAGTGCTTTCTGTTTAAGCAGATACTTGAGGCTCTTGTGGTCGGTATAGATTCTGCACCTTTCACCATACAAATAATTGAGCCAAATCTTCAAAGCAAAAATAACTACAGCCAACTCTAGATCATGAGTCGGATAGTTCTATTCATAAGGCTTCAACTATCTTGACACATATGCTGCCACCTTTCCATCTTGTATCGACACATATCTAAGACCAATTCCTGAAGCATCACTATACATAGTATACTCTTTACTCGGAATGGGTTACGCAAGTATAGGTGCTTCAATAAGCATTCTCTTCAATTGGTCAAAACTGGCTTGACATCTATCAGTCCATTAAAATTTGACCCCTTTTTGAGGTAACTTGGTAAAGGGAGAGGCGATAATAGAGAATCCTTTCACAAACGGTTGGTAATAACCTGCCAAACTCCTCACTTTTTGTAACAACCCGGATTATACCCTAGTTGGAATTGTGGTGTTTATTGCTATATAAGTTGGATTTAGGGTTTAATAAAGGACTTAATTGAAGGGAAAGTAAAGTTATTTGATAGAGGAGCAGATTTAAGGGACTTGTGTGTAGTGGAGACTAGGAATAAGTGGAAAGTTGTTTTGAGTGGGACACATGTCATAAGAGTAGACATGTGGCTTGAGGAGAGAGTGCCAACTAGACTAAATCATGCAATAAAAGGGTTAGTGGAGAATTCTGTCCCCTTTCTCTTGCATGTGTCCGGTTTTTTCTCTCTCTCTCTTATTTTTCACTTGTGCATTTTCCGTTTCTTTCTTATTTCTTCACTTCATTTGTGTGGCTACTTTAGAGCTTTGAATTGGTTTGATTTAAAGAGGTTGTTAAGGGAATTAAGAAGATAAGTACGATTAGAATTTGCTATAATATTCTTCTACTCCATTTCTTCTTATAAATTTAAGTGGGTTGGTTTGATGGATTAAGATCATGTGTGTGTTTGGTTGAGCTATGCAAGGAGTTCCAGACAAGAGGATTGAGAAAGGCAAAGAGAATATTTGATCTTGAAGAGTAGAGGTTCAGCTGCTTCTTAGAGGTTGGGATCGAGTGCCTTTGCAATTAGTTGCATGGGTTGTGTTTGAGTTAGTAGTTATAAATTATGGTATTTGTAAGTTGAGATTGTATATTTCTTATGTAATGCATGAATTGCTAGTGAGATAGGTTATTCAGAATTCTGTCCTTAGAGGGTATATTGGTATGCTTGATATGGTTTTAAAGTTCATTTGAGAGTTTAGTCAATTTTGTATGTTCATTTGTTTAGATTTTGGCATGATGAGCACTTGTTATGATCATTATATTCAGTTGCTATTTTGATCGATATTAGTATTTGAATTGTGTTTATTTTTGAAATAGTGTTTAGAAGTGTTTATAGCATGATTTTAAAGGTTAGGCATGTGAATTTGAGATGGGTTTGTGAAGATTGTGCATGTATGGTTTGTGTTGCTTGGAGTTGAACACTTAGTTCAGTTTTGTTGCGAGCACAACAGAATGCTCCTTAGCGAGGTCTGCTTGTCTATCATTGCCGAGCCTGCCAAGCTTTCTCGTGCATGGCCGAGCTATGTCACGTGTTGACGCGAGCGCAAACTCCGTTGCAGGTGCGACAGTAGCCACTTTGGAATTTTGTCACGAGAGCGACGAGGCTCGCGTGTGTGACATCTGAATATGTTGCATGCTATTACGAGCTCGACACTGTGCAATATAGTAAATGTGATTTGTTTAGGTCTCAATTGTGTGTGGCATTGTATTGAGTTATGTTTGATCATGTAGTATTATGATCACATGTATTATATGCTAGTATGAATCATACGATTGATGGACTGTTTAGCTAATACTTGAATGGATTGTAATGTGATCATGTTTGAATACATGCTATAGCGATTAGAGTTGTGGGTAAGCCTGAAAAGTCAAGGTAATTGATAGATAAGCATGCTTATAAAGGGTTTAATGCAGCTGCTTCTGTTGGCCTGTTTGGGTCTAGTGTTTGTACCTTCGAGTATCTAAAAGTTTTAGACTTCGGTCTTTTGATAGTTTAAACTTTTAGACTTCAATCTTCTGATAGTGCTAGTCAGTATTCTGAATACCCGTATCCATCATCGATATGATCTCAGGCTTTAGTTATTGTGTGATTGTGAGTTTGCAAGTAAGGATATATCTATTATGTGTACATAATTCTCCCTGTTAATTAGTGTTCAGTATTGTTTACCTTATATGTATTATGATAAGGTATTTGTCTTGTGTACTCAGATTTATGTATCAGTAACTACACATGTAGGGGAACATGGGCATGTGTATGATTATTTTAACTGATATATGTTTACACACTTATTAAAGGTTAATAAAGTATGATGCAAGTATGTGTGCTATTCTATTGTATATTAGTATGTTTTGTGACTTCATTAGAAGTCTTTTGCTTCTGTACATCCCCACTAAGCGTTATCACTTAGCACAGATGTTTGTTTCCATGTAGGTTTGCAGGATCAGTTCAATTTTGGGAGTTCCGCATCTGCTGGCCACTAGGAGTTTTGGGTTTAAAAGTGACTCTTTTTGTTTTGATGATAGAAGTATTCTTTTTGTATAGAACTCTTGTATAGTGTTTTGTATATGTGAGGAAGGCATGTAATATTGTTAATATTTTTGTATTATGGATATTGTAAGAACTATTTATGTAAGTATGTTTTGACCTATTTTATGCTTTCGTTTATGTATGCTTTAGTATGCTTTCGCCATTGTTTTTGTATGATGTCTATTGGTTTGCATTTGTACTTTGGTAACAACCCGATATTCCTCTCGAGGGGCATTGGGGTCTTACACTTTTGGCACAGTCTAAGGCGGTTTCCAATTCACAATTGCCTCAAACTTAGCTGGATCAACCCTGATACCATCAGAAGAAACAATGTAGCCTAAGAAAGATACTTCTTTAAACCAGAAATCACACTTACTGAGCTTTACGTACAATTTGGTTTCCCTATATGTTTGGAGCACAATCTGCAAATGTTCCTCTCTCTTGTTCATTTTTTGAATACACCAATACGTCATCAATAAACACAACGACAAATTGATTGAGATATGACTGCAACACCCGATTTTATAGGCACATTAGTCAACCCAAATGGCATCACCAGGAACTAATAATGGCCATATCGGGTCCTATAAGTAGTCTTAGGGACATCCTCATTCTTCACCTAAAGTTGGTAATACCCTGACCGCAAATCAATCTTTGAGACACCAGCTCTTCTTAATTTATCAAATAGGTCTTCTATTTTATGCAAGGGGTACTTGTTCTTCACCATCACCTTATTGATCTACCAATAATCAATGTAGATCCGCAAGGTGCCATCTTTCTTTTTGATAAACAGAATCGGAGCACCCTATAGAGACACATTGGGCCGGATGAAACCGTTGTCTAATAGCTCATGCAATTGACTTTTTTGCTCTTCCAATTCAATAGGAGCCATACAGTAAGGAGCCTTAGATATAGGAGTAGTGCCTAGTAGAATTTCAATTGACAATTACACTTCCCTATTAAGTGGTAAACCTGGCAACTCTTCAAGAAACACATCAAGAAATTCATTTACCATTGGTATGTCTTGCAATTTCACCTATCCCCGTTTAGAATCCAAAATTAGAGCTAGAAAAGCTTCACATCCTTTTCTTAAATACTGCCAGGCTTGCATGGCAAAGATTACACTAGCCAAGGGACTAGAATGAATACTGCACACAATCACATTAGATTGATTCAGACTTCTAAGCACTACTGTCTTCTTACTATAATCAACTATTGCCCGATGCTTACATAGCCAATCCATTCCCAAAATTAAATCAAACTTATAAAATGGCAACTCAATCAAATCTGCAGAAAATTCCCTACATTGGACCACAATGGGACAATTCTTATACACTCGGTTCACATTGACACTATGCCCTAACGAACTAGTCACACGTATGTCATAGTGTAATTGATCAGCATGAAGTAAATTAACACATAATTTCTCAAAACATACATATATGTTTGTGGATCCAGGGTCAATTAGAGTATGCATTTCAGTATCAAAGAGCAAAAAAGTACCAGCTGTAACTTCTGGGGCATCCTGCTCCTCATGAGACTTGACAGCATAGGCCCGTGCTGGTGCTTTAGGAGGACGATTAATAGTCTCTGATACTGCCCCATCTCTAGGTCAGTTACCTCTGCCACATCCTCTTCCTTTACCTCAGGTAGCTTAAGGTGCATTAGATCAAGCCCTACTGGTTTCTTGCTGATCTTTGCTTACATCATAAGCTTTCGGACAGTTTGCCAAGAAATGCTCAGTGCTCCCACATCAAAAACACCCACCAATTAACCACTTACACTCTCCTCTATGACACTTATTATAATGGGCACACTCTGGCACATTATACCCTTATCCACCTGACATACCTTTACTAGTACCAGATGCAATAGAGGATCCTGTCGTCTATCCCTAGTAGCAGGATTGCTAACAGACTCAGCTTGAGAAGCCACTTGCGAGTTTTTAGGTGTCTTCACCGAAGATAAACCACCTCACGAGGAATAGCTTGAGGAACACTTACGGGTTAAAAGTGTAATAAACATAAGAAGTAGTGCCCAAGAATATAATAAAAGGTATTATAGAAGTGTGTAAATAATGTAAATGTGGAAAATAAGTGGAAAGTGAATATTGCCCTCAGTAGTTTGGTAGTCAAATCTAGCTCAGGTTATAATTGGCTAGCTATAGGGACACCTATACCATGGTGTGAGTCATGACAACTCGCTTAGATAGACTAATGGCGGTCTACCATAGTGATACAGTTATTAAAGTGCCCAGTGATTTCAGTGCTCAATGATACAGTGATTTCAGTTCTTCAATGATAGTGATAGTGATACGGGTGGTCCTTCGGGGTCACTCCTTATTATTCTATCCCGCGTATTTATTTCGAAAATTTCTATCGTTCATTATTAAGGGCAAGATAGTGATATGAAATAATAAATGAAATAGTGATCAATTGGCAATTATTTAAAGAAAATAACAAATAAGATGGTAAAAGATGTAACACCTCATACCCCCAAAAAGGAATATTGGGGTGCCACAAGCCAAACACACACATACTCGTACACATGCATACATTAAGGCGGAAGTGATAACAGTAAATAATTAGAATAACTTGGGCCCAACAAACTGCTCTTATATCATATATATATATAAGCTTTACATATTACAAAAGTTTTATACATATTACAGATTCACTTTCGGTACATATACAAAACAGTTAACATATACACTATGGTACTATGCTTCTATATACATAATGATATTACTCAAAACATCAGAAACTCTATTCTAGTACAAAAAGATCTTCATCAAGCTCCTAGTGGCCATGACCTGTAGATGCAAACTCTCTAATCGCATCCTGAAAACCTACACGAGAAAAACACCCGTGCTAAGCGATAACGCTTAGTGGGGATAAACAGAAGCAAAAGACTTCGAACAAAGTCACAAATACAGCACAGGCATATTGACAGTCGTGTCATATACAAATATTCATGTACATAAGCTTGTAATCAAATACCATCATGCTTTAACTCATTCATATGCAGAAATCCATATATGGCAAACGATATCAGTAACATGTCATACTATGTTCCTATACATATACGATTCTCTACTTCACCTCTTGAACATTACAAAAATATACATTAGCCTAAATTCGCAATAACGGTGGATACGGGTACTGTGGGTATTGTATAAACTCTAGAAAACTAACTCAATTGTGTTGAATACTTTAAGTATTCATCAAGTAGACACAACTAAGGTCACTGTTGCAGCCGCCTCTAACCCTTTATAAGCATGCTTATCTATCCACTACTCTGACCATTCAGACTCAACTCCCACATTCGGAACATAACACCATCCATAATCACTTATTCAAGTATACTTATTATTAATTCATTGCATAAACATATAAATCATGTATAGACCTTTTTATCACGGACATATAACTTGTATAACCACGAAAGGATTAAACAAATGCATATTCAAAAGTGATTAAGTACAAGAATCATGCAAGAAATTCAAAGAAACAATTGGGAGAAAATAGGACTTACACGGTAGCATGTAAATCCCTCAAAGCCATGTAATATTTCAAAACCAAAATCTCAAAATAGAAGGGAGTTACATGGTAGTATGGGTAAGCCTTACCGCCGTGTAAGCCACCCCACACGGGGGTAAAGAGAGCCCTTCCCACCGTGTAACGAAACCAACAATTAAAAGGGATAGAGGCAAGTTACACGGTGGTATGCCCTTTTCTTACCGCCGTGTAAACCTAGTTACACGGTGGTATGGGTAAGCCTCACCGCCGTGTAAACCTATTCTACCTCAAAACACAAGGCAGACCCTAGATAGACTTCAGGTCCAAATTTGTACTGCATTTTCCTCATAGTTAGAGACATTTTTAGGCAAAACTCTCTCTTAAAAATTGTTCCCTAGGATGTTAAATTTCAAATGAGACAAGTCTCAGGTCAATTGGATATCAATAACTTTAGATAGGAACTAAACAACCTATACTGTTCTAGTAACCCGACCCAAACAGAGACACTTCAGTTTTAATTAAGTTTTGGGGTCTTAGAGCAAGAATTTGCTCAAGGTCATTTCTGAGATGTTTTTAGGCATAGAAGTTACGGTTCTGATGGCTTAAGAATCACTCAATTTAGAGGTATGGAACTCTACTTAAGACAAAAACATTATACAGAGGTCATACGAAAAATGAGCAGAATTCACCAAAATCATACTTTATCATCACAACTATATGGTAACCCATCTAACATCATCAACACGCACTCAAATGATCAAGTCATATACTCATAAACATATATACACATATATCATGAAAACACCGCAAGCAATCAAAATAAACCAAAGTTAAAATCACACACGATCCCGACCTTAGATAGCTTGACCGCGTCTCTCTAATTAGTTTCGAGCTTCTCCTTTCCCTTGTTCAGCCTCTTATCCACAGCTTTCATGCACAACCAACTAAGAGAACACTTAATCTAATACTCTTAACTTTGAATCAAAAACAGAAATATAGAAAGAAAAAGGAGGTCAGATCGGATAACTAATTAAACTAACCTTCTCAAGGATCAACTCTACCCTTCACAACTCTCTCTTCAACTAACCCAAGTAACTCACTTGAAGTGCAGACCAAAAGAAGAAGAAAAGAAACAAAAGAAAGAACAAGAGAGGGAGCACGGCAAAAAACCAAGAAAAGCAAAAAGAATAAATGCCAAAAACAAAGAAAAACTGAAGAGAAACCAAGGGGCAGCCGGTCAACCCTCATCCAAAATCAACTAAACCCAATTAATGCCACTTACCACATTAATTCACCAATTAACTATAGCCAAGCCAAGTGTCCCTTCCCTACCATGCCACTTGTCACACTATTTACCATTAATTACTCAAAACAAATATTCCATGCCAAGTGTCCATCTCTCTTCTTGCCACATGTCAAACTCCTACAATGTCACATGTCAAAATCCCAATTAAGCTGACTGTCCGCTAGAGGGTTCTATCACGCTCGCGACAGAACTCTCTCACACACAATCACTCTTAAACTTGATGCAATCCGATAAAAATTTAACCAAAACTTCTAGGGTCAAATCGGGGTGTTATAAAAGATGTGTGTAAATAATAAATAGTGAACGTATAATAAATGTATGAATTAAGAAATCATGTGACACTGTGAAAAGACAATAAGAGAGAAAGGACTAAACAATAAAAGTATAAAGAAATGAACAAAGAAAATAAGAGTAATAACCAATGATTATGAAATTAATGTATAATTCATATAATTGATAGATTGAATGATAAGTATGTAAAAGATAATTACAAGTAAAATAGAAATTGAAGGAATAATATTGATAAAATTATGGCTAATGAAGAAAATTAAAGAACATAAGTTAAAAAGGAAATGTAACAATAGTAATAATGGTAGTGGTAATAATGTTAAATATAGAAGTGATAATATTGATAATAAAAGAAAAGTATTATTAGACATGATAGTAATAATAGAAACCTAACTGAGATGTTCATAAAATGTTTGGGTAGAGAAAAAGGTATAAAGTAAATAACATGAAAAAAGACTGAATTTAAACAGAAATAAAGAATAAATAAATTATATAGATATTAATACGTGAGTAAATTAAATTATAAAAATACTAAAGTTAATAAAGAAAATGAAATGTAGGAGTAAAACCAATATAGGTTTAAAATATATATACATTTGAAGTGACATTATAGAATAATGTAAGTAAACTGAGAAATAAATGTTTAGCTACTAGATGATTTATTAGAAATTAATAAGAAGTGAATCTGGGAGGTAACAAGAGTATTGGCAAGTATGATAATAATAGTGATTATAAAGTAATATAATGAAATATAAATAAAGCAAAGTGATGATAAAGATAATAATAATAATAATAAAAGTAATGAGTATGTATTAGTAAGTATTGAAGGATATTAATAATAATATTAAAAATAATGGTACTAATAATAGTCATGATTATAAGGATAATGAATATATGAATGTATGAGTTATTTATAAGACATATACATAAAAGAATAAGGAAATAATAATATCAGAAGTTAAACAAAGGGTACAAAATAATTATAAAATTATGTGGATATATGCATGAAGTGTAATAATAAGTATTAAAGATTAAGATGTAAATGATTAAGAAAACTAAAGAAAATTAATACAATTAAGGCATAAGAATGTTTGTGCATGAATGTGTGAATTTATGAATGTGTATAACCTGATGGCAAATATTAGATTTGTATCCACCACTGAGTATTATATGGTCAGGGGCGTAGTGTTTTAACTGCGCGCAGGTTATAGGAAGTAGAAAGGCTTGAAGTGACTAGAGTTTTATTGATGATCGAGAAGGATGAAGTAAGTATAGAGACATGTGAGTCATGGCATGTATATGCTCATAGGATATAATAAAGTATGTGAGTGGACAAGTTTATAGTTTATTTGCTTATACAAGTGCAAATTTTTAATAGGACTTTGTATGGATTGTTATTTATGATATATGCAACACCCTGATTTTCACCCTAGTAGTTTTGAGCTTACCTATGTGTGGTCTTAGTGTGGTTGTGGTGGGTTTTGTGTATTTGTGTGGGTGTGAGTTAGGGTGTAAGGGTACATATGCATGATAGTGTTAAGTGTGTGACTTAAGTTGTGTTGTGGGGAAAGAAGAAGGATTGGAAGGGAATTTGCCAAACCCACCATTGGATCTTGACACTTGGATGGTGGAGATGAAGGAAAGAGAAAAGAAGGTTTGACTAAGGGAAAGAGAGAGGAAACGTGAGGGACAGCTTATTGCCCCTATTCCCGTTCCAGCCCTCTCTTCTTCTTCGTCTTCTTCTTCTTCTCTTCTCCTCCTTTCTTGCTTTTTGATCATCTCCTCAAGCTTCTAAATTCTGAAGTGGTTTTGGCAAATTCTAGATTTTGGGTAAGTGTTTAGTTTCTTCTTCTTCTTCTTCTTCTTCTTCCTCTTCTCTTCCTCTTTGGGTTTGTGTTTGCTGGTTTGTGTGTGTGTTTAGGGTTTTGAGTTTTTGGTATGTATTGGTTGATGTGTTTAGAGATTTCGGCGAGAGATCCCAAGGGGAAGGAAAAACCAAGTAGTAGTGCGGTGGATTGAAGTTCTAGAAGCTAAGGAGCCTAAGGTTTGGGAATTGTGTGAAAATTGAACGATTTTGATTTTGGAATTTTGTTATGATTTCTAGAAATTTATGGAATTAAACTTGTTTTTATTGTAGGTATGATATGGGTTTGACTAATATTTGAGTGGATTTGAGAGGGAAGTTGCATATTGAGGGATAGATTGAATTTACGTGGTTTTTAGAGGAAATTTCTAGGATTTTGAATCGGATGTTCAAATCATTTCTTTTGTCTTTTTGATTCTTCCTTTAGGTGTATTATTTAGATAATTCTATGGGTAACATGATTTGGATGCTTACTGTTGATTGTGTGCAAGTTTGGTGGGTTAATTGCATGATTTGGGTTGGTGATTGTGTGGAGGATGGAGTGCAGATGTAACACCCCAAAGGGAGGATATCAAAGCACTACACACAAAACATCAAACATACAGATGAATAACAGAAGCGAAAGCATATAACGATATACGTTCATAATGATTATATAATATAAATAAACAAAAATTACAAAAGCATTCTTATAACAAATACGTAGACCAATCCTTTACATATACAAATACATGGTTATAAAAATATTGAAGCAAAAGACAAAAAGAATCTTCAACTGGGACTCCTAGTGGCCGACATGCAGATGCCCAACTCCGAATATGAACTGCCATCTACACGAAAAAATACCCGTGCTAAGCGATAATGCTTAGTGGGGAGGAACAAAAACAAGAAATCTCTAATGCAAAAATATCATTATAAACGAGTATAAATAACCGATACACATAATATACATGTGAACAATATAAGTAATTCTATTTATGCTCTAACATGCAATATAATTAATTTTACAGACACACAACCAAGGAAACAATCATGCAATACACATCTGTACATCTACAACACATGTATATACATATAAGCACATAATCAACAAATATTAGTAACCTGTATAATATCCAATCACTCTACCTTGCTGACATAACTCACATTTACATATAACATACTAACATTTCTATAATTAATTATACATGTAGTAGCCTGAGATCACAATGGCTAGTGGATACAGGTACTATTGATACAGATAGGACACAGTATCAGAACAATATAGAGACATGAGTCTCGAAACATGTATACCCGAAGGTAAAATGAGACTGAAGTCTCAAATCATATAGACCCTAATGGGGCCGACTTATAAGACCCTAAGGGGCCAACATATAGCAGCTGCACTCACACTCTAATCCTTAATAAGCATGCTTATCTATCCACTACTATGACCATTCAGGCTAAAAAAACTCCACTTACAGCTAAAACAATCACTAAAGGTCCAGAGAAATCTGGGCAGAGTTTCCCCTAGTAACTCAAACTCTCCAAACCCAAGCAAATCCACACAACCACATCATTACAAACAATCAAATTTTAAACAAAATACAAATCAAAACAGCAACTTATCAATACATATGTGCATATATATGTATATATATATATATATGAATTCACATCCAAGCATATAAATTTCCCAAACCTCATAAGTGCTTCCCTAATCTTCCTCTTCTTCTTGTTTCAACTTGATTCTCCATAACTCCAATACTCCACTTGTTAAAATCCTCAAATAAACCACACCAAAACTCACGTTACTCATCATCACCAAGATTAAAAATTCAAGCCCAAAGGAAAAGAATAAGAGAAGAGGGGTAAAATAACACCAACCTTACCTTAATCATGCCCAAAACTTTACTTGACTCGTCAAATCCCTTGGCAAACCAAATAAACAAAGAAGAATAGAGAAGAGAGAGGAAAAACGTGGCTGCCAAAATCCCAGCCAAAAGTGGTTGGTCTCCCTTTTCTTTCTACCTTCTTAAATTCTATCTAATCCCCAATGTCAAGTGTCACTTTCATATAGGTCAATTTTAGATTTTTATGCAAATTATCCCCTTTAGTCCACATCATCTCATTTAATTATACAATAGCACAATTCATAAATCTAATCTAATTCATACATTGGTCCACATATAAATCCTTACCCCTTCAAATAAGTCCTAAATTAATACCTTACAAATTGGAATTGGCCGCACTTGCCGAAACTTTTGCATTAATACCGAATTCATCATTTCGGCACAGCTGACACCACAACTCACATACATTCGGCATATTACTGATCCATTCTCAAAATTTAGCACTCATAGTTACCTAATCCATTTTTTTACATCCATGTATACCAAAATGACCAAATTACCCTTGATAATCTTTTCCTTAATTCTAATCATATCTTTTCTCCTACTTAATCACTCCAATCATCAAATCATACAGTTTTAATCACCAATATCCCAAGACATATACAAATCCTTCTAGGGTATATTTCGGGGTGTTATACTTTTGTTGCATTGAGAGGGAGTGCCACATGGGATTGTTGCATGCAATATAAGGTAACTTAGTGGGAAAATATGTCCCAATTGAATCACATGCAATCAAGGATCTCTCTCTCAGTTTCTTCCCTTTGCTTTCTTATTTATTTAGCTTTTGATTCTTCTTTTGGTTGAATTTTCTGCAAATTGGATTGATTTGAAGAGGTTGTTAAGGGAATTAAAAAGGTAAGTGTGTTTAAGAATTTGATATGATCTTCTTCTACTCCATTCTTCTTATGATTTTAAGTTGGTTGATTTGATAGACTAAGAGCATGCGTGTATTTGATTTGGTTATGCAAGAAGTTGCGGATAGATGGAAAGAGAAAGGCAAGGAGAAAGTTTGATTTTGAAGAGAAGAGGTTCAGCTGCTTCCTAGAGGTTGGGATCAAGTGCCTTTATAATTAAATTGCATGTGTTGTGTTGAGATGGCAATTGTGGTTTGTAGAAAATGCATGTTAGGTTTGTGTACCTTTTTATGTAATGCATGTGTAATTAGTTGAGTTTATGTTATTTGAATCCAGCTATTGGATGCATATTTAAATTGATGGTATATTGGTATGCTTGAATTAGTGCTATAGTTCAGTTGAAAGTTATAGTTAAGTTTTCATGTAGTAAATGTATAGATTTTGGCATGTAGAGTACTTGGTATGATCATTACGTTTATTTGCCATTTTGATTAACATTAGTATTTGGTTATGTTTAATATTAAAATAGTGTTTAGAAGTGCTTATGGCATGATTTTGGAGGTCATACATGTGAATTGGTTTGGGTATGTGAAGGTTGTGCATGAGTGGATTGTGTAGCTTAGAGAAGAACACTTAGTCCTTTTCTGTTGCGAGCGCAACAGAACGCTCCTTGGTGAGGTTGCTTGCCGGGGCATTGCTGAGCTGTGCTGCGCATTATCGCGAGTACGAGCTCCATCCCAAGCGCGACAGAAACTACTTTGGCATTTTGTAGCGAGGGCGACGAGGCCCATGTAACACCCCCATACCCCCGGTAAGGAATATCGGGGCGCTACGCGGACACTTACGTATACATGTACATGCATTAGCGGAAGCGGTAACAATAAATTAGAAATAAGTTGGGCCCAAACAAAATTACTTTTACTATACATGTAAACTGTACATATTACAAAAAGCTTTATACTTATACTTGTTCATTTTTTGATTCATATACATATACTTTTAACGATTACATAGAACAACTATACTCTTTATTACATAATGATGTTACTCAAAACATCATAAACTTTAGTTCTAACTTATACAAAAAAAAGTATAGCAAAACTTCCTAGTGGCCTTGACCTGCAGATGCCGCTCTCACTAGTCCGAACCTGTCAACCTACACGGAAACAAACATCCGTGCTAAGCGATAACGCTTAGTGGGGATGAAAACAATGCAAGGGACTTCTTTCGAAGTCTCAAAATAAATTATATATACATCACATATATTAGCCAAAGCACACATGCATATATTTTCACACTCATGTAAATCATGGATTCTAATTCATATAAACATGTGCTGGTACATATAACTATCCTGTAGCATTCATCTCATATACTTTAAACACTTACTTATAACACTACATATGATCATTTCATGTTCACTATACACTAGCAATAACGAGGGTAAAACAATAAGCCTGAATTCCTTTCCCGGTGGATACGGGTAACTCTGGATACTGTTTACAGTATCTTACATGTGGAGAATTAACTCAAAACTCTATGGAATACACGAGGTATTCCGAACTCTGGGCACAATTAAGGCCAACTCTAGCAGCTGCACTCTAGCCCTTTATAAGCATGCTTATCTATCCACTATAATGGTAATCAGACTCAATAACAACTCATATACTGTACACCGATACCAACTCATCTACTGTAATTCAAGTGCATTTAATTCATGTATAACTTTTACTAATCATGTACATTTAATTATTACTAATCATGTAAGAGGTTTTAAAAGATAATTTAAACCAAACACAGGCTAAATGATAACATGTAAGACCCATTTAGACCTTTAATAACTCAAAACAGGAGCAAAAGACAGAAACAAGACAAAACAGGCGGAAAAAGGCTCACTGTCGCGATCGCGACTTGTGTCGCGCTCGCGACAGTAGCTTAAGGAAACTGGGCTGTCACGAGGCACACACGCGATTGCGGCTCGTGACGATCTGCTTCGCTTCACGCCCGGCAGGAAGAAAGGGGTCACGAGTCGTGACTGCCCATCACGTCTCGTGACAGGATCCTCACAACAGAGAGAGGACATCACGGGTCGTGATGCCATCTCACGCCTCGCCGGAGGAAGGTCACGCGGCGTGACTGCTCGTCATGTCTCCTGACGGAACTCTCACAACAACAGAGAAGCATTGCGAGACGTGATGCCATCTCACGCCTCGCGACGAGGCTCGCCCAAGGGTCACGAGTCGTGACCTACCCTCACGTCTCGTGACTCTCTCCTCACAACTCTGAAAATCAAATTTCCAACTCGCTTCCTACGGAAATGAAAGACGCAATTCTGTCACGATCGCTACTTGTGTGGCGCTCGCAACAGAAGCGTATTCCCCAATCCCAAAGACAAAAACCACACACAGTTAAACTCAAACAAAACCCAATCCAACTCTTTTATTTTCACATGCAACCACTCCTCTTTTAACATGTAATTGCCCTATAAATCACACTCATAACTAAGTTTTCACTCAAATTACACAATCACTTTAGGCATTGAAACACTACAAGCCATCAAAAATGATTTCACACACACTTAAAAATTAAGCTCCAAGTACATTTCTTTATACTACTAAATCTCTATTAACACATTCAAAGTCACAACACATGCACAAATAGGAAAACCGCACACGATCCCTACCTCTAGGACGTTGAACCGCACTCTCTACTCGGCTCCGACCTTCTCTTTGCCTTTATTGGGCCTCTTGTCCACAGCTTCCATGCACAAACCATTCAAAATACCAAAGTTACTCTTCTCTCTTACTTTAAATCAAAAATAGAAATAAAATACAAGAAGAAGACCAATACTAACTAAAGAGCATTACTTACCTTCTTAGGATACCTAATCAAGCTCTACTAACCCCTCTCAAAGCCAACCCAAATGAATCACTCAAAACAGTGTAAAGAAGAAGAAGAAGGAACGAAAGAAAGAGCAAAGTAAGGGAAAAGAAAGAAACTCACATGAAAGAAGAAGAAAGAAACAGATAGTCCAAGTCAATCCAACAATTAACTATGGTAATAAATGCCATCTACCCAAATAATTACATCCTCATCCTCTCTTTAACTCTTAATCACTCTTACCATGGGTTAATCTATTGCCACTTGTCTCTTCCCTACAAAGCCATGTGTCATTCTCCTACAAAGCTACAAATTAAAAAGGCCAATTAAATACCCTATCACCGGAGTGGTTCTGTCGCGCCCACGACGCTTGTCGCGCTCGCAACAGAACTCAAACCCACAACACTAATCTTTCTTGAACAAAAATCCTGTCATTCTTCTAGGGCTATTTCGGGGTGTTACAGCCCATGTGTGCAACATCTACGTGTGTTGGGTTCTGTCACGAGCGCGACACTATGCAGTCTTGTAAATGTAAGTCTTTTGTTTTTAATTGTGTGTGGTATTGCATTGGAATATGTTTTATCATGCATAATAAAGGTTATAGGCATCATATATATATGAATGACATGCGTAATGGTTTATGAAACTTGTACATGAATTGAGTGAAATGTGATTATGGTTGGATACTTGAGTATATAATATAGTGACTAGAGTTATATGTAAAGCCTGAAAGGTCATGGTAGTGGATAGATAAGCATGCTTATAAAGGGCTAGTGATTCGCAGCTGCTAGTATTTGTCCCGCAAAGGTCTAGTGTTTGACTCGCAAGGGTTTAGTGTTTGTTACCTTCGGGTAACTAGTGATTTGGGACTTTAGTCTCCCTTGTTTGATACTACTAGTCAGTATCTAGTGTACCCATATCCACCATTATTGAGAATTCAGGTTATGGTTGCAGTGATTATATGGTAATATATGAGCATGTAAAGTTCCGGCCTTCTAGTGTTTTTGAGCATACTTATGGATGCTTGAGTTAAGTGCATGCTTCTGTAAATGAATATGATAAGTGCGGTCAAGAAGTGGACGGGTCCCAAAAATCTCTGTAACCTAAGCATCCAATTGTTCTTAAAAATCTTCACAGCTCTTGCGCCACACTTTTCCCATCATCTTCTTCGTTTTTTCAACCATTAACCATCTTCTTCTTTTCCTTTCTTTTCATTTACTCCTCTTCATTTCTTTCTTTGATTCAAGAACAATTCTCGCCCAACTAACATAAGACTAATAACCAAAGTTCAACACAAGGACCTCAAGAGCTAATTCTCAAGTACGGTTTTACTTGTTTCCTCTCAAGACTATTTTTTTATTTTTCCACTAAATTGTTAGAATATGAGAAATCCAACTGAAAAAAAATAAATCAAAACAATTCTATTACAGCCCACTCACCTTAATCCCTCTTCTCCTCGTTCCTTTTTATGTTCTTCTGTTCTGGTTGTGTGTTTTCCTTTTGGTGAGGTGAATGTTCGATTGGTCTTTATGCAATTATCTTCTTTGATTTCTTAGTGATTAAAAGCCTGATTTTTCATAAAATGAGAAACCGAAGGCAATTCTGGCAAGGGAAGTAAGGCAGCTTCGAAATAAATAAATTCCACTTGTTAAGGTGCTCTGGCAACACCATGGTGTAGAAGAGGCAACGTGGGAGCCTGAAGCTGCTATGCGGGAATATCATCCTCACTTATTTGACTCAGGTATGAATTTCGAGGACGAAATTCTTTTTAGGAGGGGAGAGTTGTAATGGCCGAAAATGTACCCTAGTTGTAATTGGCTTAATTGGATCAACTAAGGGTGTAATGTGGACTTGATTGTAATGAAAGAGGGACTTAATTGAATAACCAAAAAAAGTTAAGTGGCCAAGCTGTAATTTGGCATCATTAAGTTAATTGAGGATTTACTTAATACTAAGTTAATTCTAAGTGGAGATTAATTAGGCTAATAAGGGACAGCATGGGAGGTGGAATCCAGGTGGCATTTGATAGTGCTGCCACCTACACTAGTACATGCATATACATGGAATTGAGGAGAGAGAAAGGGACACAATTGGATGAACCTTCATTTTTAACCTCAACTCTGCATTTTCTCGTCTTCTCATTTCCGTTTGGTTCCTTGGAGTTCTCATATTGATTCTATGAATATTGCTAAGTGGAATAACAACTAAGTTGATAAGATTGAAAGGTAAGTGGTTATTTGTAATTTATCTTCTACTCTTTCTGGTTTTGGTTTGATGTTGATTGAGGATTGATGAATTGTGTCCAATTCTAGAAATTAGAATGGTATTTGTAGAGGAAGGAGTAAAGAAAGACAAGGGAAAGGAAAAAATCGGAGAAGCTAGTGCTCAGTGAACGTTAGGAGCATAGGCAACGAGGTTTGGGAACTAACCCTATGTGTGTAAAGGCATGATTGTATTTGTTTGTGTAATTTGATTAAACATGAACTAAATTGATAATTGGAATTCTTAATGACATAAATGAATGAGTTGATTAGGTTTAAGGACCAGAAGTTTGTATCCTGTGGAATAGGCTAGAGGCTACTGTTGTGTTTATGATATTTGAATGGAATGTTGAGTATTAAGCTTATATATGTGTTAAATTTTATGCATATTGGATGAGATTGGCTTAGTGGAAATCAGGTATGTGTTAGTTTTTATACTATTGAAGAATGAGTTGGCTTGAATGACCAAAAAGGGAATTGGTTTTGAGGTCTTGAAAGTGATATGAGAATGGAGACAGGGAACACAGCTGTGTTTGTGTTATGGTGTTTTTGCATAGGTCACGGTGACAACCAAAGAGATTGCCACCGTGAGGTATGCAGGAGCTCCATTTTGCCTGGTGAAGCATGGCATGTCATGGTGACAACCAAAATGGTTGTGACCGTGAGGTGCTATAGATGGCATTCTTCCGGAAGTGTGATGTATCTCACGGTGACAACCAAAATGGTTGTGACCGTGAGATACCTCATTTTACATTCTGTTTTCGGAGTGCATGGTATGTCATGGTGGCAACCAAATTGGATGTGACTGTGAGGTACCTTAGCTTGCATTCTGTTTTAAAGACCTCAGTATGTCACGGTGATAACCAAAATGATTGTGACCGTGAGGTACCCTGTTTTGGCAAGGAACCCTAATTTATTTTGGATTATTAATTGTGTGGCTTTTAGCCAAACTTGTTGGCATTTTATATGAGTGTGATACCAAGGTTATATAAGGAAAATATACATATTTGTAAGATGATTAATGAATTCAATTACTTGTTAGTTAATGATTTGATTGCAAGTTGTCCAAGTGTTATGTGATGTGTAAAAGAGTAATGTGGAGTTGTTAATGCTTTGTAAGTATGCAAAGAGGAGAACTTGGTGTTGGTTTATGTATGTGCTATTAGAATTAACAATTATGAAATCAATAATGAAATTAATCAACTTTAGCCTGCGAGTCAAGTAGTGGATAGCTGGGCATGCCTATAGGGTCAAGTACTGCAGCCCAATGCATCCGATTCCTCTAGAGTCACAATGCGAAATAAATTCTTGCTAGATTCTTTAATGTGGAATATTGATCTTGTTGAGTCATTGTACCTTAGGGTACAAATGCGTATATGTGTATCCACGGATATATTGAAATTATAATGAAATTATAGTACCTCAGGGGTACCAATGCGATACCCGTTTTAGCGTCTTTGAATTACAGGTAAACCTAAATATAAAAGATAAAGATAATTCTAACTGTTAAGTTGATATGTATGAATGCTTTATACTTGATTAATTTATGCAAAACCTATGTAAGCTATTCAGTCATGTGATTAAGTATTATGCATACACCAAGCAAATGCATGCTCTATGAAAATGTGAATTAGTAACAATGATATGAATATAATGATA